>CM033642.1:152144105-152310509 GCA_019512145.1 Engystomops pustulosus
TCTCTTTTCAGTGGCTGTCTGTCTCTGGCCATCTCTTTTCAGTGGCTATCTGTCTCTCCGACTGTCACTATGTCTATTGGGAGATTTATCAGAAGTGTCTCTAGTTGCCCATGGCAACCAATCAGAGCTCAAGTTTTATTTTTACACAGCTGATTTCCATATGGGCAACTGGAACAGTTTTACCTCAGACATTTCTGATAAATCTCCTCCTGTGTCTGTATCCATATCCATGTTACCTCACCCATAAGCGTATTATACTCCTTGCCTATAGTAACCAATCACAGCTCAGAGCTCATATTAACGACCTGTGGCAGAGCAGCAAGGCTCAGCTTCCAACTGCCACAGCAGCAGCAGGTTCCTGTATATGGTGGTTAATAAGTGGATTTTGGATCTTGATATCTTTCACTTTATGTAATGCTTTTGTATACATATAGGGAGTAAAGCAGCTTGTTCCAGGTAAACCCTATGTCACTGTCCCAATATAATGCAATGACACAATAGAGTGTCATATATAGAATTGCTTAAATGCTGCTGTCAACTGTGTTTGGCTAATTGCTGTCTGTAACTTGGGTTTAAACATTTCCGCAATACAGTGCAATAACAAAGTGGTATGCTGTAAATGGAATAACTTGCACACCGCTATACTCACTGCTGGACTGCAATCGGTGTAACCTCCATGGACAAGCTGCTCTTTTAAAAATAAGCCGATACCCTCTATTCTCTGTAGTACATCCATCGTGTCTCTTGTCTATTAGGGTGAGGATGTCACAGCTGCTGTGACTAATGGTCTCTGGGGCTAGGCACTGTGAGTATTGGCTACTGTTAGGGCAGGCACTATGATTATTGGCTTCTGGGGGTATGATCTGTGACTATTAGCTACTGGGGCAGGTGGTTGGCTCCTCGGCACTGTGAGGGAAGGCTATTACAATTGGCTAATGAAGGAAGGTGCTATCACTTTTTGGTTACATAATAATGTTCTTACTGAGATCAACTTCTGGGGTGAAATAAATAAAGAATTATTATTACTGGCTACTTTGTGCACTGTGACTACTGGATATTGTGAGGGCACTGTGACTATTGACTATAGGGTGGAGACACTGTGACAGTTGGCCACTGTACTGGGGCACAGTCACTATTTTGACTACTTTAGTGCAATGCGCGCTATATTGGCTTATGTGGGCTCCATATACTATTGGCTAATGTGGCCACCATTACAATATTGCTACAGTTGGGGCACTGTTAATACATGTTATAAAGTGTTATGATAAACTTAGCTGTTTACAGTGGATGGCCAACTATATTTAGTTTACTATCATTTTGATTTCAAGGGAACAACAGAACAGTATTAAATTTGTTAAAAGAAGGGGAAAAGATGATGTTTAAAGTGAGGAACCAAAAAATTTTGTTTTAAAATTATGCTAAATCTTCATGACTGGAAGAAGCTGCAATGATGCCAGGTGAAAAAAAGAGACACCTCCAATCAAAGAGTGAGTTGGTAATTTACGTCAATGCTGGTATCATCCTGTGCTCACAATTCTTACTCAACATTGTTAGTAAATCCCTAAGGCAGTTCCTCCGACGTCCACCAGGTGTCGCTGCGCGCTGAAGTCCGCCGAGGCCCGCCGAGTGCACGCTCCTAATACTTGGTGAAGTAAGAGCGTGTCCCGCGACATTTTATTTAATTATTTAAAATGCGGCCGGTTTTTTCCCAAATCCGTCAGGTTTTCGTTCGACACGCCCCACAATTTCGTCGCGTCATGCTGGCGCCGATGCGCCCACACTCCGATCGCGTGAGCCAAAACCCGGGCAATTTAGGGAAAATCACGCAAACGGAAAATTCGGGTAATACGTCGGGAAAACACGAATCGGGCCCTTGTAAATGACCCCCGTGTCTCACTGCACCGTTACCAAGTCTGGCACTACGCTGCAAAAATGCCATACAACGTGTCCTACATTTTGTCAGACATGGAGGAAAGAGGGGTAAACGTGCTCCTCCTTCCTCCTCCAGGATCTGTGCTCACCCGGGATCTGGTTCCAGGGGGACACCTTGCCTGTGAATGAGCCCTGTAAGAAAACCTGTCACGAACGTATTTGGACATAACTAAACCTGTAGTTATAAAGAACTGTAGTTTATTGTCCAAAATTGTCCTGTTGGAAGTCTCTCAGTATCCGCATATAAAAAACAATCCTTTATACTTACGTAGAGATGGGTCCCATACGTTGGACATAGAAACCTCACCCATGAGGCTCTGCTAACTGTTATAACAATAGTACTCTGCTTCAGAAATTGTTGTAATCGGCTCCCAGTCCATAAAAGATTATACCACACAATGGTGGACAACTCTGCATACAAACTCACAACTACTGCGTCGTACCATCAGAAGGTTTCTGTAATAAATCTCCTTCAGAAAAGATATCATTACAGTACGCATGGGTGGCAGCAGCAAGCCATTGTGTGAACATGGCTTAGGGAGTTAGCTACAGGCCCTGGACTATATGTGTGCACAGTCATGGTGTCAGGAGCCTACTTCTCAGCCTCAGGCTGCTTAAGCTGGGGGCTGCAGGACTGGCGTGTTTTCAAGCCTTGGCCCTCCTGCTCCCCTTTAGTTCCCCCCACCCCCTCGATCGTTCCCCTCCCAATGTCTGGGGTCATGTGGCCAACAAATTGGTGCTAGCCCGGGCTCTTAGCGTTGAGCGCGGAGCTGGTCGGCTCTTTTGGACTGCTCCGCGCTCAGAGATTTTCCAGAATCTGCAAGTATGGCAGACCTGCTTTGCTGCTCCTGCTGGAGGAAAAGCTGAGGAGGGAGCGCTCCGGCTGGCTGACTCCGTCATTGTCTCAGCCGGATCCCTCTCCTCCACCAACGGCTGCTCCTCCGTCCCCACCCCCCATCTGCCCGGCTTGCACACCGTGCAGGCTAATCCCCTCACCCTAAAAGACACGGAGCCGAGCAGGGCTCCGTCTCAGAACCCGACCTCGGCTCAGAGTCGCAGCGCGCCTCTCCCGGACAACCTACGCGCGCTGCGAGCGAAGCGCAGGTTCCTGGGGTGGAACAGTCTGGCCCACCACCCAACTAGCCTTGCCGTTTGGCCAGGTGGTTTGGGCTTGGGGCCAGTAGTAATCAGTGCAACCCAAAAGAGAACACAGCCCAAGCACCCTTCCTTCACAGTTTAGTGCGGCTGCAGTAGCCGCCGCTTGCACAAAACACCTGCAGGCCCCCCCACACACTTTCACTCCCCCCACCATCCCCCTCAATGTCACGATAGTGAGAGCGATGGCGGGTGTTAATGAACCCCAGATCGACAGTACGCGGCTTCAGCGTCTGGCGGTTCCCGGGCCAGTGTGAAAGTGGCCTCCAAACGACCAGGATCCTGTTGGCTTTTTAACGAGACATTGCCGCTTCTTTGCCTCCTGCAGATTTAAACTGAAGCGCATTCACAGCCCTCCCGCTGCTTTAAGGCAAAACTCCCTCAAATCCGCTGCCTCCTGCAGGGGAGGACCGCCAGTGCAGGTGCAAAGGATGCGGCCTGTGGTTAGACAGCTACTATTGAAGCAGGAAGCAAAGTGTTTCTCGAGGGCTTCACCTTTTGTTTTTGTAATTCCCTTTGTGCCTCACAAAATCGGTTAGGATATGAGTTTCGGTTTGGCAGAGAAATTGTTAAAGGATATGGGTTGGGCAGAAGGGCGGGCCTCTTTTCTGTTCCGTCTTTTGGTATTTTGCGTGTCTCTGCTGGGCTAGTTCCGAAGAAATAGTCGGGTAAATTTTGCTTGATTCACTCATCTATCATACCCAGCAGTGAATCGGTGAACGATGGTATCCCCCGGGAGGAGTGACCGTTTTCCTACCTTCCTTCGACAAGGCAGTGTCTGTTGGTGAATAAGCGGTCCAGGTCCTTATGGCCAAGTCGATAGGATAGTCGGGCTTTCCGCCTCCTTCCGGTGCATCCGTCCTCTTTTCCACCTGCGGGCTGCAAGCTTAGCGAGTCTTTCTTTATGGACACGTGTTTGCCTAGGGGTTGTTCTATATCCCGTAGATACCTCGAGATTTCAGTATTTTCCTGAGTGGGTCGTTTCGTTTGGAGTCGGTTCAAATTGGATTATCCATTATTTGATGATTTCTTGTTTGTAGGTGGGGTGCGACTCTACGGACTGCTTGAGGCTTTTGAATGTGTTCGTCATATGGCCAATATTCGGCGTTCCTTTGTCGGCTGAGAAGACTGAGGCCCCGCTCAACATTTTTTGGTATTTTGATTGATTCTGAGAGCATGACCCTCAGCCTCCCAGCTGATAAATTGTAAAGCTTACGTGATGACATCGATTTGTGTTTATTGTCGAAAAAGTTACGCTTCGAATTTGCATCATTGTTGGGTAATTGCATTGCATGCAGGATTTTCTCCATGGGTAGGGTTTTTCCAGGTGGTTTTGTCATTGGCTACTGCCGGCACTGCCAAGCCTTTGATCACATTCGCTTGATGTCGGTCCTGAAAGAAGCCCTGAGGGTTTGGGCGGTCCTTCTGACTGATTACAGCGGTGTGTTCTGCCTTTCTTGAACAGAGATTGACAATGCCGATTTGCACTGTACGAAGCGGCAGGTCAATGGCTACAGCGCTATTTTTTAAAAGAGATGGTCGGCAGAGCGATGCCTGTGCAGTAGGTGGAGGAGGTTTCACTTAGAATTTGACTTTGCTAGAACTCTTTCCGATTGTGGGTGGCGGTGGAGCTGTGGTCAGGAGATGAAGAATAAGAGAATTCGCTTGTCACGGGTGGTCCCGTGCCGCCCTGCCCCCCAGAGCGCGCCCCAGCGCATCTCACCCGTCCCGGCTCCTGTCTCTCTCCCTTCCGCTGTGCGCGCGCCGTCCCCGACTGCTAGGGCGCGCGCGCGACTTCTCCAAATTTAAAGGCCACGCACGCCATTAATTGGCGCGACCATATTGCCCAATCTTCATAAGCCTGCCTCTTCCTGTAACCCTTGCCGGATCTTTGTTGCCAAGTGATTATTCCTGCGTTCCTGTGTATCCTTGCTTCCTGTGTATTCCTTCCTGTCGTTGCTGGGACTTGCGGACTTGGCTTGACGTTGCCTCTCTGCCCGCCTGCCCTGACCCTGTGCCTGGACCTGACTACTAGACTGTCATCCGCTAGGTACCTCGACCTCGGCTGCCACCGCGGGCTGTTCGCACCTGTGGAACGACCTGGTGTATCGTGGTCCCAACCCGCTTTGCTGCGGGCTCTGGTGAAAACCAGGTGCCGCTTGGCTCCGGTCCCAGTGTTGGCTAGTTCCATCCTCCCCAGTGGTCCAGAGGATCCACTGATCCTGACATGCTTTGTGCGGACAATGAGTATTTCCAGGCTTTGAATAATCTAACATCGAGTTCTCTACAGGTCTTAGCTTTGCTCAGACTCTGGTGCTGCGCTTTTTACAATTGAATATTGTCTTTAGGGCTAGACATGTTCCTGGAGAGGTTAATATTGTTGCTGATGTATTGTCTCGTTTTCAGCTCCAGCTTTTCAGGGATTTCCCACCCCCTGTGGAATAGTTTGGGGTCCCTCCTCCCCCTCTTCCTGTGGATCTGGTGGTGGCAGTTATATCCCTGATGCAATCCTTGTTGGTCGGAGAGCACCTGGAGAAGCCACGGTAAGCTGGGGTGAGTGGTATAGTTTGCTGGCGGCCGTAACAGGGATATGGTAACGTGGCTAAGTCTAATACACTGCGATACTTGGCCCTCTGCATTTGAGGGATTGACCGTTGCGCTGTTAAAAGCGACTGGTGGGGTTTCTTCTTTGTCCTAAAACTGTGGGGTCTGCAAGACGTTACAAAAGATTTTTCAGGTACTGTTGCTGTTAAGAGGTTGGGGAAAGGAGCCTTCAGCAGGACTCGCGAAGATCCTGTTTCCTTTGCATTGTTGCAGCGCTTATGCATGGCGCCCCGATAAATGCTCCTTGGCTTACGAGGCGTTATTGCTGCAGAGTAGTTTTTGTGCTGGCTTTCTTTGTGCGTTGAGGTCATGAGTAAGTTGCTGCTTCCAGCCGGTGCTGCGGCGTAGCCTAGTTTGAGGGGACCCCCTACTTTTGGGGACTTTGTTAAGTTTCTCGTGAGAAGATCAAAAAGGACATTTTGTTTTCCGGGCTTTGGCTGTCAGTGGCAAGTGGGTGCCCCTTTTGCCCGTTCCAACTACTGGGCAGTTTTATTGGGCAGCGTCCAAAAGCCCACCCCTTTTTGTGCCATCTGGAGGGTCCCCCCCTCACCAAATTCCAGTTTAGTCTCTGTTAGAGGAAGGCTCTCGTGGCAGGCGTGCCTGTGTCAGATTTCGGGACCCATTTGTTTCGGATAGAGGCTGCTGCAACGACGCGGAGGCGGGGCCCAGGCATGCGAGGTGATGATTTGGGAAGGGTCCGTTTTCCCACAGGTCATTTAAAAATGTAAACATTGTATTAATAAAGCTGTTGCCAACCTCCACTTTTTTATCCAGACGGTGTACTATGTGTTGTTTGGGCGGGGCGAGGACAGGCTAGGAGTTTTGGGTTGGCCATTAATACTCAGTCCTTGTCTCACCGCATTGTGACCGCAAATGATAAAGCTGTTCCTTTTCATGCCCGTGTTTTGGTGCGACACACGGCACCTATTGCCTTTACCATTTTGAAATGTCTAAAACACAGCAGTGTACACATAGCCAATGCTGGTTACCAATCGCATTTGTTTTCATGCAACACACACATGGGATTGGCCAAACTTTTCAAACGCAAGGCAAACACCTTGTGTAGAGGAAGTCTAAGGTAGTGCCCACACTTTCCCATTTCTTTCCATGTCTTCGTTTTGTAATGGAATCAAACGCACTGGGGGGGCCCGCAGACGAGCACATATGGTTTGCATGAAACCGCACCAATAGGAAATCTGCGCCTGTGTCTTGTATTGTGTACATGCAAGACACTGGCGCGTGATTGCCCATCGATTGCATAGAAACGCATATGCGCAACTCCACGGTCGCCCCAGTGAGCTTTGATTCCATTACAAAACGGAATAAAGCGCTAACGTGGACACCACCTTATGGTGCAGCCACACTTCAGTTTTTAGATACAGTTTTTGAGGCCGAAAGCCGGTGTGGATATTAATGGGCGAGAACATATCAGAAAAGCTGCTCCTCCTCTGTTTTCCATCCAACCTTGTATGGCACAACAAAAACTGCATCTGAAAAACTGGGTGTGTAGAGGCACCCTTGCAGAAACTGTGTGGCTCAGACCTCAGATTCCAGTAATCTTGCAATAGTCACCTGTAACCATCTCAGAGCTTTTTTTTAATCCTGATAATCTTTTCTAGTGGTGGTTTATTACAATTTAATAGAACAAGCTCTCTATGTTGCAATGAGTATCTGTTTGCGCGTATATTAAAGGAATTATTATTAATTATTATTACGGTAAACTACCACTACCACTTCCTTCACAAACAATTTCAGAAATTGGAATTGATACACATTCACTCTAAAGCATTGATGGCTCTGTAACCATATCTATGTAATATGCTTCATCCTAGTGCATGTATATATCTTGGTTCTGGTACCCTATGTATGTAGTATCATATTATATGTATGTAGTATTCTCGCTCCTGGTATACATCTAGTGAGGAAGCTTGGTTCTGGGCCAGGTCCTTAAAGCCCAGTGCCCATGGTGGCTTTATCCGCCCCTGTATCCACATTGCCCTATGTACTTAATATATGTATAGGAAAGTGCAGTCTTCTGCTTTCTACTATAAAGAGACATACCAAATAATGTATTTTGTATAGTATATACAATTCTCCATTGCATATGTCAAGGAAAGTATCTTTCATGTATAAATCTAGTGGAAGGAAAAATGTAAAAAGTGTAAGCTGGCCTTGTTATGTTGGTTTGTTAAAGGGCCTTTATAGGTCAGTAAGAATCTGTTATTGAACAAATTATTGCTAATATGATCTACTTCCTAATACAGAAATCCCTGGGGAAGTTGGTAGTTCATTCTAGCACAAATGAGCGATCAGCGTTAGCTCGTTATCGGCTGGCCACTTTACTGAGCAAGTGAACAGAATGAGCGATTCTCAGTAAGAGACTGTAATATTTCCTTCTTTCTACCCCAAAATAGTATATAATGGAAATGTGTCCCAGCTTGATTCTTTGATCAATTACTGCACAGTGGAATATTATGTTTAACAGGTTAACTGAATTTGACGTTCAATCCATTTATTGGAATATGCATTTTTCTGAAATTTTCCATAAAATCCAATGCATGACTTTATACAATGCTCCATACAAATAATTATCCTAATGTACTTTCCTGGTAATTTTCTTTCAGAGCACCAGGGGAATTCAGTAAGGCTCACTGTGATTTTCATAGCCTTCTACCATTTCAGAGCCTTCTACAAGCTTTTATCTCCCATTGCACTTCAATAGATACATTTTATTTTGTTTTGAGTCAACAAGTTTCTCATTAATTTCTTCCTCTGCGTCTTGTTAAATGTTTTTAATCAGCGTTTCCTGTTAATTAGCCTGGAGTTACACTTCTCCTATTAGCATAATGTAAACAATATCTCCCATTTAAAGAGGCAAGGACAGATTCTGCTGCTTTAATCCATTTATTAGTAATTCAAAAGTAAATACAGAATAGCAATTATTTATCAACAAGAATGAAAGGGATGCACAGTGACACCCACGGAGCTATGCACTGCACAACTGGGGGGGGGGGGGGGGTGCCCAACGAAATAAGTATTTACAACAGTCTACCAATGTACTGAGACTTTTCAATAAGTAAATATTTGATGAACTCATTTCCTAATATAACTTATTTTTTTATTTCACTTCCCACTGTCAATATATCTTTCAATCATGTGTTTAATGTTGTTAATAGATGTTTTGATATTGTTGTAATATCTATAAGCTATTGCATTTCTGCGCCTTTGGGTTTTGAAAGTGCTGTCTTTGTAGTTTATACTTAATACAGATACCAGACAACTTATACTCTGCCTTATCTGAATATCATCTTTTATAAAGGACTGTAGCTGTATATCGCATCTATAACCTTATAAAATCTGTTGGAGAGAATTAGAAGAATATCTCTACCTAAGAAATCAGGCTTGATTCTGGCATATCTCTTCGTACTGACAGTGGCCTTCAGAGATGAGCAAACGTTTTGTCCAATTCAGTTTTCTAAGCTAACCATGAGCCGAGCTGGGATTTTCTTTTGGGAATGTAGGAAAATAATAGAGCAGATTGATTCTTACCTGTATTCTTTAAAATGGCAAATCAGCTGAATAAAGAAAAACAGTTTTGCTCATCCGTCCAATGCATTTTCTCTGAGTGCGTCAACAATAATGACTTACCACCTATGTAACTTTTCTATAAATAATATATCAATACAGAGTATAAAATATATTTGTATGTTATTGTGACTTAATTCAGTATTTGACATATTTACATACTTCTTCTGTAGTGACATTCCAAAATGGTACAACTTTCAGTCATACAAAAATGGAATCTGCAACACTTCTCTTGGAATCATATCCTTTTGTTTCAAATGGAGCTTAATATAGTGACTCCAGTTTTCTATGCTATAAATATTAAATAATAGAATTTGGGGGGGGGGGGGGGGATGGGTGTATGCTATTGTGTTATCATACTTTTTGTAATGATAGGTAGCTCCACCCAGATGTGTTAACAATATGGGACATATCCCTTCAGGTTTTCCTTTTATGGTTAACTATTTAATTCTAGATTCTGTATTTATATGAAGGGTGTATATTTTAACTCATCAGGTGGGATTGTATATAAAAAATGTATGTGTTGCGGGTAAGTGGGTGTCCACTTTTATAATATGTGCATTTTGCCTGGTAGCCAGGAGCCCAAGCCACCCAAAACATCCCACCAAATTTTATACAAGAAAGGCCGTTCACCCATGAAATCTTGTACATGTTTCCTGCTCTACATACACAAGACAACACAAAAGCCTCTTAGGACCTTTGAAGGCCTCCAAAGATCCTGAAGCTGAAGATTGATTGTAGGCAATAGAACACATCCTCTATTCTCCACAAGTTTGATTCTAATAATACCGTATGTAAGAAGTGATTTCTGGATTTGTAGGGCTATAATATCCATACAGCCCAGGCCCATGGGGCCTTAATCCATCTGGTTTTTGTAATAGATGTTTTATTAAATTTCTAAGTAATAAAAAAAAAGCTCCAGACTTGTATAAGCAGCCCACTGTCATCATTATTCCTACCTCAGATGTATTTTCAACCAACGCTGCCTCATTTGATAGAAGGGGGTAAGTAGACCTTTGCTATTCTAACAAGGGCTCCCGCTATCGGACTTATGTGATGTATCCTCTATTTGGTTGTAATAAATTGGTTAAATATTAATTGTCTCTTAACTGAAAACTCATCATGTTTTTTATTGAATGTATTGAAAATGTTATAGCTGCAGTTTCATACTTTTAGTTCATACCCCCATCCCCAATTCTGATTGTTCATTTCCGTAGAAACATAAATAGTGTATCAAAGCCCCTTCTAATATTGCGAATTTGCTAATGGATGTCTTTACCATCAACAGATATCACTCATTTTGCCCCTTTCCATACAGAACAATAAAATGTAAAGAGTTGTTTTAGATCATTTTTTATATTCATTCAATTTTTTTCCACTTAGTGTTAATTGATTTGAACGTGTCCTAAAACTCCTATTATATCTTACACATAAGTACTGAAAAAGCATTTTATGAAACTATACTATATCTGTATGATGTGTGTATAGCTTGTAAATCTAGTTCGTATAGCTTTGTCAAAAGATGTAGAAATTGTCTTTTGGTCTACAATATTATATGCATTTTTCAGTCGTTCAGTTTTTGCTATTATGAAGATCATTGTAAATCATAATCAATAAATATTATTATTATGGTTAGAAATCTCACGTATAAAGCAACCCACCGAAGTTCCTATCCTGTACTAACTGCTATGAGACTTAGGTGTTATTCTGCACACTGCCCACCCATGAACCAATATTACTTTTGATTTCTGCAATGAGGCTGCAGTTCTTGGTGGCGTTATTGGCACCCCAGAAAAACACCCCTGCTACACTACACATGCTCAACACCTTGCTTCAGTCATCTTCCCCCTTCTCTGATTAACTCCAGGGTCATTAAAGACATATAACCAGAGTCCTAGGTGCTCTAACCAACACCTTCAGCTTAATGACATGTTTTAAATGTGCAGTGTTGGCATGGAATGAGCAGCTGACCAAAATATGTATGGCTGCCATGAGTTGGCATAGCAACTTACTGGCAGAGGTTTAGTTAGGTTGTAATCATGGTGATGATTCCCGTTTAACATTTATAGTAGAAAACTATTACTAAAACTATATCCACGTGGGATTTTGGCCATGTATGAGGCGAGTTCTTTATTTAGACCATTTTTGATTATTTTAATATTGCTAAAAAGAACTTAAACGAAAACTGACATCAAACTTAGTTTGGAAACCTCATCATGGGGTTTATTATAACCTAAAAACCGTTTTGCTCAACACCAAGTCATGCATATGTGTAATTCTGGCCACAGTGAGTGTACATTGTGGGGTACGATGCGGGAAGTTGGGAAATCGGGTACAAGTAACTTACTATGCATATAAAGCTGCATTGCAATTATGTTCATGGGCTAAAGGCCACTCGTTGGCCACAGAACCCCGATACATTCCCCCAATCTACTCTTTATACTGACAGATACGGCAGGTCAAATGTTGATTTGATCACACCTCTTTACAAACCAGAAGTAGGAGGCCCTAACTTCATATCATCAGTCCACCTGGATTTTGTTCACAAAGTTTTTATATAATTCTAAACTATTTTTATTTATATTTTAACTTGGTTGGGGACAATGTGGGATTTCATACATTTTTACAATAATAATGTGGTTAACTTCTACATACATTATTTATTGTGTACTTTTGCAGGAGAATAATATGAGTGAATGATTTATGACTTTTTTGAATTTATTATTCACTGAAATAGTTTATACGAAATCATTGAATGAATACCCTCTATACATCTTACTAGATTTTATTTAATTAAAGAATCTACTTTTTTTGTAAATAAGATAGGTAAGCCATTTTTATGTGCCGCAGACTTTACAGGTACCATTGAGTGCCACAAGATGTTTCAATTAGTTGGCCATGTTGATGTTTATTTTTCTACTTTATTGGCCAACCACTATTGGCAACAACTAAGCCTACTGTCCTCACGCACATTTTGTGCTCTAATTTTCACCAGAATTTCAGGTGCATTTTCCTTAGTAAAATTGGCCACTGGTTTCTAACACACTTGTCCACATTTCTCAAGGTTGTTGAAAAACTGAAAGTTTTCTGTGGTAAACTTGGGGGGCACATAAAGTTGATATACAGTTTTAAAACACATACTTTTTGTTCAGTTTCTGCCTAGATTAAGATATTTCCTTTCTAACTAGTAGACACTTAATACCACTTTGTACATATTAAGGACTATCAGTGTATTTATTTTCCTTGTTCCTTTTCCAGACCACTATTAGCTTTGTCTCGACACTTAGTGTCTGATACTCCTTAACTTTTTCCCATTTTAAAGTGAACCTATCAAAAAGCTTCTCAAAGTTTCTGAATCCTCAGACTGAAACACACTTTTTTTCTAAAGTAAGCTTTTTACAACCCATCTCTTTCCTCTCAAAACGTTATGCTGCATCTCATCAAAGCATCAGTTGGTACACTAAATGTTTTCTACATCCACATGTGTATTGCCAGTTTATATATATGGATTATATGGGGCACCTGTTGTTGCATAGTTTGTTACTGTTGATTCAGTGTTTGGGGAAGGGTATAAAGGCTGGTAAATATATTTAAAAAAAATGTTATTATTCAGTCAACTTTACAATGTGTATTAAAGAAAATGTTCATATTAACCTGTGCCTAAATAAAGTGGTCCAATATTTCCATTGCTTCATAGGTTTTGCTGTACCCCAGGGAGTTAGCACAATCCGAATCTGGGATAGTACACAAGTCCATAATTAGTCATACATTATGCTATTGTATATTGTATTGTGGGATAACTTATAGAAATATAATACAATAACAAGATTCTTAGGTACGTGTAGTAGTAAACAGCCCTAGGTTCCCACAGCACCACAAATTCACTAATAGCCCTTTAAGGGACACAGTACTGATCACTGTACCAGAAACCCTAGTAATCAATCTGGAGCAATATATTTCTATTAAAAACGCCAACGCTTCCAAGCGCACTTCCACAGGGACTTGAATACTTCAGAACCGGTTTCATGCTCCCATAGATAAAATATAGCAAAATTCCAACTTTGATGTTGTAAGGCAGACAGTCTTAGAGAACCCTGTTTCTGAAATGTTTTTTTTTCAATGTCAGCTTTTTCTTCTTGGGTTTGCTTTATGGGGGGGGGGTGCGTCGGTTTCTGATGAATTGTGGAAATGTGCCCCCCTCTAAGTTTAAAAAGTAATGTCGATCCCAATTTTTGTTGTTCAATGTGATTTGCGGGCCTGATTCAGTCCTTGTCTTCTTGCTTCTTATTTGGCCATAAAAATGGTTGATATACCAGTCCTTTTGTCATTTGCAGTTGATACATACATGAAAACCACCTTGCTTTTCTCTTACTCTGTACAAGTCTTAAACATTGAGATAGAAATAAACACACTCAAAATAATGTGGGTCAAAAGCGCAAACACTACTACTAGACCCCAAAATAAACTCAATTTCAACAAGTGAGTTCTCAAACTTCTGGAGATTTCATAGGTACAATATCAAATAGTTTAAGTTCTCACGGTTTAGTTCTCCAGCTGAAACTGAATGGGTCAGTGGATTGTCCTTTTGTGAAGTTACTTGATTGTCAAATCTATTGGACCCCTGGGTTTACTTCTGAAAAGAATGGGTTAGTGAAAAACAGCCTACTATTCATGGAAATATTTTTTCAGAAGTTTCCAGTTATCTTTCCTGCTAAATTCTGTTGTACTAGTAACCGGAGTAACTCTGAGTTTCAATCTTCTCCTCGTCGGCCTCGGATCCTCTCCTTCGCCATCCGATGTCTAGTCTCACCATCCGGCTTGTCTGGCGGTGCGAACTGAGCACATGTAGACCACTTGGTCACGGGGTGTTACTGGCTCGCTGAATGCTGCTCTGCTTCAAATGGGTTCGAGAAGGAATGCAGAAGTCGTCTAAGCATCTCTTTCTAAATTTTCATCTAAGAAGGCGTAAGACTGGGTTACCAACTACTATTGGTGTATCCCGGGCGAACCAAATGCCAGCTGGCTACAACATAGGGAGTTCTCTTGTCAATCTCCACCAGGTGTCCCACAATGACAAATATCATGAGTGGGTGTCTCAGCAGCATATAAGGCAGCCACCACAACTAAAACCATGGCGGGTTGAATTAGCGACAGATTACGATCTTTCGCTCTTGACCCAGACGAAGCCGAACTGCGAGGCGGAGAATCATCAAACCATAGCATACTGTAATGACCAGCTGGCACCACAAAAGCAAAAATGAAACACGATTTTGGTTACAGTGTCTGTACCATCCGGGCCGGGAAACTGAACGAGTACATGTAATCGCCGGCACCAGCTGTGAAAAGTAAGCAGAACATATTAATGAATTAATGCTCGATAGAACTATGATAGTATTTTGACGATACAAGTCTGTGCAGATGGTCTTCTTTTATTGCACTTTTGGTTACCTCATGGCTTTTAAATATAAAAACATTGGCCTTTAACCATTATACTCGAGTCATAAGCCACGTTTCAACACAGAAACTGTTTTCTTGCCTTCCAAAGGCCCCCTCGGCAGGTCCTCTCAATATCGCTGGGCAGGCTATCTTACTAAGGGGGCTTGGGTGGAGCTGTAGACCACAGTGGGGCTGGGCAGGCTGTATACTACAGGGGCTGGCTATATATAACTGGTAGGCTGTGACCAATGCATTTTCCCACCTTCTTCTACCCGGTCAATACAGTTTTTCGCAAGTTTTTTGTTTTAAATTAGAGGGGATCCAACGGCTTATACTCGGAATCGCTTATACTCGAAATTCAAATCATCTAAACATATGCTACCTTCATATGGATCTGGATTTATTTGGAATAATAATCTGATTTAATTGGTCAAATGCCGGCTATTTCGTGTGTTTTATGCTGTGCCATACATGAAGATCAAAGACCAATGAAAACTTGATCCCTTTTTTCTTGTTATGTGATGTATGTTGTATTATTGACTAATTTAATCAAAGGAACATGTGATTCTTCAAACTGATTTATGCTTGATATTGATATTCTATTATGTTCACTCTCGGTGGTTGAAAACTTATTGTATACCTTACACCACATCTATGATAAGGAAATCATTTTATAGATGGAATAGATCTCAAAAATTGTTTGCAAGCCATTTTAGGGCCCCAGGAGTCTTATTGTCAATGAATACTTGGACAGTGGGGCACATTTACTAAAGACTGCGCTAGTTTTCTTCTGGTGGACTTTGCACGTTCTTTTAGTGGAACTGATTCTAGTATTTTACAAGTTGGCCTGTACCACATTTGTGTCGCATGTGGCCTTTTTGGTGGCCGGATGCACAATTTCTTCTAACTGAAATGGATTGTTCCTTCGGTGCTCAGTCGGACCACGTGCCACATTTATCATGCAAATTCTTTCAACCAAAGAGGTACACCAAACATTAAAAGTGTGCACTCTGTTGGGCGCAATGCAGAGGCACCAAGGTACAATGAAGGACACGTGCACCACAATTCCGGAACTTGGCTGGCCCATCTCACGATACACATGGCAAACTGCACTGTTTGTTTAGTAAGTGGCCCATTGCATGCACATGAACATTGTTTTGGCACGTGTGCATAATGACCCCCTGTGTAGTCACTGCTGAATGCCAAACTCAAGTTCCTATTGTAAACCCTCCTATGTCTAGTTGCAGTGTGAAAAATTTGATGCCATGCATTTGGTTTTTTTCCCCCCCCCCCCCCATCCTGTACTTTTCCATTATTTGCTGGTCATTTGGGACAAGCTAGAGACATAATTTTGGAAGTTACTGCTCCATGAACCAAGTAATCATAATCCCAAAGTAAAGCATATTCAGTTTTTTGTTCCCCAAAAAAAACTAATTATGAAGTTTAATATTCAGCCATTAAATAATTTTACCACACAATACCCCAGTATATTTTTAACTCCTTCAGTTTTTAAAATAAACAGATTACTCATATACTATATATATAACCCACACCCAAATATGTCACGGTCAACCTAATTCTCTACCACAAAAAGTGGGGAAACTTATGACCTCCAATATCACGCCTAGGATGGGAATGTTGTCCAGCAGCCTTCCTTACTCATGAATCCCACACGCCCTCACTATGAAATCTCCCAGCGCCTCCCGTTCCTAATGAAATCTCAGCAGCTGCCCCTGACTAACGAAAGTCCCAGCAGCCTCCCCCAACTAATTTGAATTGCCCTGCGCTCCCCTCACTAACACATGTCCAGCAACCCCCCAATGAAAAAAATCCCAGAACCTTTCCACAAAGAATGCCCAGCCTACGGCACTCATACTTACCTCCCTTGCCCACAAATGCGCCTCCTCCCCTCTAACTTCCTGGTGTAGGCTGGATGAAACAGGTCTTTGCCCTACCTCTACCCTGTGCACCTCATAATGTGGGCAGAGTGCAATTTACACAGGACCCCAGAGTGAAAGAGGAACTGCGGGACGTCCCGGCAGGAAAGTACACTCGAGGCAGCCTTTTCAACAGCAAAACTTCCAGCAGATCGGCTTGTGATGTTGTTTACTAACTAGATTTTTATACACTATTGTATGTGTCACCAGTCCTAGCAATGGGAGCAACCAGTGAAAAAGATATTTGAAATGTACAGTATGCTTATTTGACAAAACACCTGTGTTTCATTAATTTTGAGATCACTAAGATAGTGGAGGGAAAATGTTTTTAATCAAATAACGATGGAAAACTTCTTTCCATAATTAATAATTACTTTGCAGGAAGATTGAAACATACACTTATTTATATAAGTTGCAATGCCTGTCCAAAACAAGATAATGTCAAGGAACTTTTGAATAAATGGGCATTGGGGAAGGTTTGTAGTAAGGACACAAAGGCGAGAATAATAAATCTATCTCGTTCAATGGGACAGGTTGGCATACTCGAAATGTGATTGTGTAAAATGTTTTTAATTGGGGAATGATTGTTATTAATTTTTGCTCCCCAGTACATTCTTACTTGTCGTTTTCATAGCACACCATTCAACTTACTTTCTTGCTTTTTATTGGCTATTTAGTTTCATAGAGTCCCTCACAATATCAAATTGTTTCCAAATAAAAGTGCTAATAGCAACCAAACAGGTCCTTTGTATTCATTTTCTAACTTGCAGTCTACCTGTAACCCTATTACATTTTTTTTCTCTGTGGGGAAAGCTAGGAAGTTTTGTGTCGCTCATCATAATAAAGTATTATTATTATATTATGTATATTTATTATTTAAGGCCACTGATCCATAACAGCTGCTTCCTCCCCAAGCAAGTTGCTTTGGTTGCAAAGCTGTCTCAATATTAGGTCTGCGATTCACAAAGTTCTAATTAACTTATCATTACCAATGTTCTGGGTGGATCTTGCTCATCCTGTGGTCTTCCAGTTTAGCACACTGGAAGTCAAGTGGGTCCGGGAGAAATTCCAAAGATGGGGTGGAGAGCATGTCAGTAAGCACTGTTTCACATGAGTCATCTCAGGGAAACTTTGCAAGCCTCTTTTCCGACATAACAACTGAGGTCGGACCCCAAGTTATGCATGACATTTATCCCCATGGGATATAACAATATATCTACTATCAATGGCTTCAAGTGACCGCACTGAATCATTACACCGTGAGGACCAAAAGCAGCCTAGTGGAGCACTGTTTCCCTAAATAATAGGAAATAAACAGCCGAATTATTTCTTGAACTCTTGTAGTTTAAGTGCATCTTTACCCTGTACTGTCAAAGGGTCATGCCGCTTATGCATATGAATTGTTACAGACCAAATGGAAGATAGCTGTTTTTTGTACTGCATACTGTGTATTTAGAAAAAAGCCCAGTGCTGCACAAACCTCTGATCCCTATGTTTTCTATAATACGACCATTTTTACACATTTTTGTGTCATATATTTTTATGCTTTGAGGTAATTATATAGGGTGCCATTCACTTTTTCTCCTACTCTACTTTGTTGTTTGGTAACTTGCCATGACATATAGGGACCCCCAATGACGATGATACAATCCAATGCATACATTTATAGTCCTTTGCTATTCGATGGGTTTCGGAAGTCCGAGGCCTACGAGATGGCACTACAGCAACATATGCGATATCTACCCTCATCATGGTTAAGGTAAAATACTGGTGGAACATGTTATATAGTCTAGACTAACAACCTTGCAGGCGATTTCTCCAAATGCCCATGTTTCCAAAGGTATTTGGCACTCTGGGAAAGGTAGAGTACTGGTAGCTAAGGCATCGCCCGGTTCCAGATTAATATATAACTGTGGTTGCGGTCTTCATTTTGTGTATCTGCCAAAAAGAAAAAAAAAAAGTTGAAGATTTGGTTAATCATAATTCAATACTTGAAGTTAATGCTACTAATTGATTTCATAATGCTTTAGCCTCAGCCACACAACATAAAAACGGCATACCTCCAGCCACCATTGAGTCTATTGGTTCTGGTCATGTATGGAAACACACCGGGGGGAAATCGATTCAGATTGGCATTTAGAACAGCACTCTTAAAAATCCCGTCTCCGTGCCTGGTGCGACCCTAGTTCCTAGAGGCTCTGGCTCTTAGTAATCGTTCACACACCACTGATCCGCCTCTTAGAGCAGATTGCAGATTTTGGAGTTTTTCAGCCATAAGCACTATAGTACATGTGACGCTCCACCCTCCCCCTTGGGGCTCCCTCCCCATCCTTGCTCTGACACCACCCCATAGTGGCAGGTGGGTTTGGACAATGCCAGGGACTGGCAGGACATGCAGATTCTACCCATATGATCTCCCCACCGTTTATCACTGTCCATGACTGTGCAGGCTGCCAACCCTTCATGAGATGAAAGGAGCTAGTAGCTAGAGCTGCAACTACAGGACAGGAACAGCTGCCTACTCTCCTGGGAAGGGTAGCAGCCTCACCCTCATTCCAACCTGCTTCAAAGTATAACCTGTTTGCTGCTCATTTCTACACAGGTGGCTGTACCATGAAGCTTATGGTAGATGAACACTGTAATACTACTAAAAATGGACACTAATAGTATCCAGAGATGAAGGGATCATCAGTTTCGTTTAAATATGCCTCATTTATAGGACTGTTTAGACAGAAAATGCTAACAAGTTTGGAAATGTACTGCACTTTCACTAAATAGTTTTTTTAGTATGGGTAAGCATGCTGCTAAAACCATGTATTGTACTTGCATTTTTTTTTGTAAATCCATCATTTTCAGTCTAGGCCACTGTACTGGGGCACAGTCACTATTTTGACTACTTTAGTGCAATTGTACTATATTGGCTTATGGTGGGGCTCTATTACTATATTGGCTAATGTGGCTCACCATTACAATATTGGCTACAGTTGGGGCACTGTTAATACATGTTATAAAGTGTTATTGATAAACTTAGGTGTTACAGTGGATGGCCAACTATATTTAGTTTACTATCATTTTGATTTCAAGGGGAACAACAGAACAGTATTAAATTTGTTAAAAGAAGGGGGAAAAGATGATGTTAAAGTGAGGAACCAAAAAATTTTGTTTTAAAATTATGCTAAATCTTCATGACTGGAAGAAGCTCAATGATGGCCAGGATGAAAAAAAAGAGACACCTCCAATCAAAGAGTGTGAGTTGGTAGATTTACAGTCAATGCTGGTATCATCCATGTGCTCACAATTCTTACTCAACTTTTGAGTAAATTCCCTAAGGCAGTTCCTCCGACGTCCACCAGTGTCGCTGCTGCGCTGAAGTCCCGCCGAGGCCCGCCGGAGTGCACGCATCCTATACTTGGTGAAGGTAAGAGCGTGTCCCGCGACATTTATTTTATATTTTTTAAATGCGGCGGTTTTTTTTCCGAATCCGTCAGGTTTTCGTTCGACCACGCCCCACAATTTTCGTCGCGTGCATGCTGGCGCCGATGCGCCACACATCCGATCGCGTGAGCCAAAACCCCGGAGCAATTTAGGGAAAATCAGCGCAAAACGGAAAAATTCGGGTAATACGTCGGGAAAACACGAATCGGGCCCTTAGTAAATGACCCCCAGTGTCTCACTGCACCGTTACCAAGTCTGGCAACTACGCTGCAGAAAATGCCATACAACGTGTCCTACATTTTGTCAGACTATGGAGGAAAGAGGGGTGAAGCGTGCTCCTCCTTCCTCCTCCAGGATCTGTGCTCACCCGGGATCTGTTCCAGGGGGACACCTTGCCTGTGAATGAGCCCTGTAAGAAAACCTGTCAGGACGATTTGGGACATACAACTAAAACCTGTAGTATAAAGAACTGTAGTTTAGTGTTCAAAATTGTCCTGTTGGAAGTCTCTCAGTATCCGCAATATAAAAAGCAATCCTTTATACTTACGTAGAGATGGGTCCAATACGTTGGACATAGAAACCTCACCCATGAGGCTCTGCATAAACTGTTATAACAATAGTACTGCTTCCAGAAATTGTTGTAATCGGCTCCCAGTCCATATAAAGAGTATATCCACACAATGGTGGACAACTGCATACAAACTCACAACTACTGCGTCGTACCATCAGAAGGTTTCTGTATATAAATCTCCTTCAGAAAAGATATCATTACAGTAGCCAGCAGGTGGCAGCAGCAGCCATTGTGTGAACATGGCTTAGGGAGTTAGGCTACAGGCCCTGGACTATATTGTGCACAGTCATGGTTCAGTGAGCCTACTTCTCAGCCTCCAGGCTGCTTAAGCTTGGGGGCTGCAGGACTGGCCGTGTTTTCAAGCCTTGGCCCGCCCTGCTCCCCTTTAGTTCCCCCCACCCCCTCATCGTTCCCCCTCCCAATGTCTGGGGTTCTGGGTTCCTGTGGCCAACAATTGGTGCTGCCCAGCTCTTTAGCGTTGAGCGCGAGCTGGTCGGCCTCTTTTGGACTGCTCCGCGCCAAGAGTTTCCAGGAATCTGCAAGTATGGCAGACCCTGGCTTGCTGCTCCTGCTGGAGGAAAAGCTGAGGAGGGAGCGCTCCGGCTGGCTGACTCCGTCATTGTCTCAGCCGGATCCCTCTCTCCACCAACGGCTGCTCCTCCGTCCCCACCCCCATCTGCCCGCTCTGCACACCCGTCAGGCTAATCCCCTCACCCATAAAGACACGGAGCCGAGCGAGGCGCTCCGTCTCAGAACCCGACCTCGCTAAGGAGTCACCTCGGCCTCTTCCCGACAACCTACGCTGCGCCTCGAGCGAAGCGCAGGTTCCTGGGGTGGAACAGTCTGGGCCCACCACCCAAAACGCCTTGCCGTTTGGCCAGTGGTTTGGGCTTGGGGCCAGTAGTAATCAGTGCACCACAAAGAGAACACAGCCCAAGCACCCTTCCTTCACAGTTTAGTGCGGCTGCAGTAGCCGCCGCTTGCACAAAACACCATGCAGGCCCCCACACACACTTTCCACTCCCCCACCATCCCCCCTCAATGTCACGATAGTGGAGAGCGATGGCGGGTGTTAATGGAACCCGCAGATCGACAGTACGCTCTTCAGCGTCGGGCGGTTCCCGGGGCCAGTGTAAGAGTCCTCCAAACGACCAGGAATCCTGTTGGCTTTTTACGAGGACATTGCCGCTTCTTTGCCTCCTGCAGATTTAAACAGAATGCCATTGCCCCTCCGCTGCTTTAAGGGCAAACAACTCCCTTCAAATCCGCTGCCGCCTGGCAGGGGAGGACGCCAGTGCAGTGCAAAGGATGCGGCGTGGTTAGACAGCTACTATTGAAGCAGAAGCAAAAGTGTTTCTCGGGGCTTCACCTTTTGGTTTTGTAATTCCCTTTGTGCCTCACAAAATCGGTTAGGGATAATGAGTTTCTGGTTTGCAGAGAAATTGGTTAAAGGAAGTGGAGTTGGGCAGAATGGCGGGCCTCTTTTCTGTTCCGTCTTTTGGATATTTGCTGTCTCTGCTGGGCCTAGTTCCGAAGAAATAGTCGGGTAAATTTTGCTTGATTCCATCTATCATACCCAGCAGGTGAATCGGTGAACAGTGTTATCCCCCGGGAGGAGTGACCGTTTCCTACCATTCCTTCGACAAGGCAGTCTTTGGTGAATAAAGCGCGGTCCAGGTCCTTATGGCCAAGTGAATATTGAAGTCGGCTTTCCGCCTCCTTCCGGTGCATCCGTCCTCTTTTCACCTGCTGGGCTGCAAGCTTAGCGAGTCTTTCTTTATGGACACGTGTTTGCCTAGGGTTGTTCTATACCCGTAGATACCTCGAGATGTCAGTAGTTTCCTGAGTGGGTCGTTGTCGTTTGGAGTCTGGTTCAAATTGGATTATCCATTATTTGGATGATTTCTTGTTTGTAGGTGGGTGCGACTCTACGGACTGCTTGAGGCTTTTGAATGTGTTCGTCATATGGCCAGTTTATTCGGCGTTCCGTTGTGCTGAGAAGACTGAGGGCCCCGCTCAACGATTTTTGGGTATTTTTGATGATTCTGAGCATGACCCTCAGCCTCCCAGCTGATAAATTGAACGCTTACGTGATGACATCGATTTGTGTTTATTGTCGGAAAAAGTTACGCTTCAGAATTTGCCAGCATTGTTGGGTCCATTAGCATTGCATGCAGGATTTTCTCCAGGGTAGGGTTTTTTCCAGGTGGTTGTCATTGGCTACTGCCGGCACTGCCAAGCCTTATAATCACATTCGCTTGATGTCGGTCCTGAAAGAAGACCTGAGGGTTTGGCGGTCCTTCTTGACTGATTACAGCGGTGTGTCTGCCTTTCTTGAACAGGATATTGACATGCCATTTGCAACTGTATACGAAGCGGCAGGTCATAGCCTACAGCGCTATTTTTTAAAAGAGATGGTCGGCAAGCGATGGCCTGTGCAGTAGGTGAGAGAGGTTTCACTTAGAATTTGACTTTGCTAGAACTCTTTCCGATTGGTGGTGGCGGTGGAGCTGTGGGGGCGGAGATGAAGAATAAGAGAATTCGCTTGTCAGGGTGGTCCCTGTCGCCCTGCCCCGCACAAGCGCGCCACCACGCATCTCACCCTCCCCGCTCCTGGCTCTCTCCCCTCCGCTGTGCGCGCGCGTCCCCGACTGCTAGGCGCGCGCGCACTTCTCAAATTTAAAGGCCAGCCGCCATTAATTGGCGCTGACCATATTGCCCAATTCTCATAAGCCTGCCTCTTCCTGTAACCCTTGCCGGATCTTTGTGCCAAGTGATTATTCCTGCGTTCCTGTGTATTCTGCGTTCCTGTTTATTCCTGCGTTCCTGTGTTGCTGTGACTTGCGACTGGCTTGACGTTGCATCTCTGCCCTCTCCCTGACCCTGTGCCTGGACCTGACTACGAGACTGTCATCCGCTAAGGTACCTCGACCTCGCTGCCACCGCGGGCTGGTCGCAACCTGTGGAACGACCTGGTGGTATGTCCCACCCGCTTTGGCGGGCTCTGGTGAAAACCAGGTGCCGCTTGGGCTCCGGTCCCAGGTGTTGGCTAGTTCCATCTCCCGCAGTGGTCCAGGGACCACTGATCCTGACATGCTTTTGGTCGACAATGAGAGTATGGTCCAGCTTTGAATAATCTACCATCAAGTTCGCTACAGTCTTAGCTTTGCTCAGACATCTGGTGCTGCGCTTTTACATTGAATATTGTCTTTAGGGCTAGACATGTTCCTGGAGAGGTTAATATTGTTGCTGATGTATTGTCTCGTTTTCAGCTCCAGCGTTTCAGGATTTCCACCCCCTGGTGAATAGTTTGGGGTCCCCTGCCCCCTCTCCTGTGGGATCTGGTGGTGCAGTTTATCCACTGATGCAATCCTTGTTGCGAGAGCACCTGGAGGCCAACCGGTAAGGCATGGGGTGAGTTGTGTATAGTTTGCTGGCGGCCACAAGGGGATAGGTAACGTGGCTAAGTCTAATACACTGCGATACTTGGCCCTCTGCATTTGAGGGATTGACCGTTGCGCTGTTAAAAAGCGACTGGTGGGGGTTTCTTTTGTCCTAAAACTGTGGGGGTCTGCAAGACGTTACAAAAGATTTTCAGGTACTGTTGCTGTTAAAGGTTGGGGAAAGGAGCCATTCACAGGACTCGCGAGACTGTTTCCTTTGCATTGTTGCAGCGCTTATGCATGGCCGCCCCGGATAAATGCTCCTTGGCTTACGAGGCGTTATTGCTGCAGAGTAGTTTTGTGCTGGCTTTCTTTTGGTCGTTGAGGGTCAGTGAGTAAGTTGCTGCTCCAGCCGGCGGCGCGGCTAGCCTAGTTGGGGACCCCTACTTGTTGGGGACTTTGTTAAGGTTCTCGTGAGAAGATCAAAAAGGACATTTATGGTTCCGGCGTTGGCTGTCAGTGGGCAAGGTGGTGGTGCCCTTTTTGCCCGTTCCAACTACTGGGCAGTTTTATTGGGCAGCGTCCAAAGCCCACCCTTTTTTGGCCATCTGGCGGGTCCCCCCCTCACCAAATTCCAGTTTAGTCTCTGTTTAGGAAGTGCTCTCGTGGGCAGCGTGCCTGTGTCAGATTTCGGGACCATTTGTTTCGGATAGCGCTGCAACGACCGAGGCGGGGCCAGGCATGCGAGTTGATTGATTTGGGAAGGGTCCGTTTTCCCACAGGTCATTTTAAAATGTTAAACATTGTTATTAAAGCTGTTGCCAACCTCCACTTTTTTATCCAGACGGTGTACTAGTTGTTTTTTGGGCGGGGACGAGGACAGCCTAGGAGTTTTGGGTTGGCCATTAATCGTTCAGTCCTTGTCTCACCGCATTGTGACCGCAAATGATAAAGCTGTTCCTTTTCATGCCCGTGTTTTGGTGCGACCACTGGCACCTATTGCCTTTTACCAGTTGAAATGTCTGAAACACAGCAGTGTACACAATAGCCAATGGCTGGTTACCAATCGCATTTGTTTTCATGCAAACACACATGGGATTGGCCAAGACGTTTCTAAACGCAAGGCAAACACCTGTGTAGAGGAAGTCTAAGGGTATTGCCACACTTTCCCATTTCTATCCGTTTTGTAATGGAATCAAAACGCACTGGGGGGCCCGCGACGAGCACATATGGTTTGCATGAAAACGCACACAATAGGAAATCTGCGCCTGGTGTCTTGTATTGTGTACATGCAAGACACTGGCGCTGATTGCCCATCGATTGCATAGAAACGCATATGCGCACATCCACGGGTCGCCCCAGTGAGCTTTGATTCCATTCAAAACGGAATAAAAGCGCTAAAGTGCGACACACCCTTATGGTGCAGCCACACGTTCATTTTTAGATACAGTTTTTGAAGCCGAAAGCCGGTGTGGATTATAATGGGCGAGAACATATCAGAAAAAGCTGCTCTCCTCTGTTTTCCATCCACACCTGTATGGACATCAAAAACTGCATCTGAAAAACTGAGTGTGTAGAGGCACCCTTGCAGAAACTGTGTGGCTCAGAAACCTCAGATTCCAGTAATCTTGCAAATAGTCACCTACCATCTCAGAGCTGTTTTTTAATCCTGATAATCTTTTCTAGTGGTGGTTTATTACAATTTAATAGAACAAGCCTCTATGTTGCAATGAGTAATCTGTTTGCGCGTATAAGTAAAGGAATTATTATTAATTATTATTACGGTAACTAACCACTACACTTCCTTCACAAACAATTTCAGAAATTGGAATTTGACTACATTCACTCTAAGCATTGATGCTCTGAACCATATCATGTAATATGCTTCATCCTAGTGCTATGTTATATCTTGGTTCTGGTACCCTATGTATGTAGTTACATATTATATGTTGTAGTATTCTCGCTCCTGTGTATACATCTATGGAGGAAGCTTGTGTTCTGGGCCCAGGTCTTAAAGCCCAGTGCCCATGGTGGCTTTAATCCGCCCCTGTATCCACATTGCCCTATGTACTTAATATATGTTAGGAAAGTGCAGTCTTCTGCTTTTCTACTATAAAGAGACATACCAAATAATTGTATTTGTATAGTATATACAATTCTCCATTGCATATGTCAAGGAGTATCTTTCATGTAAAATCTAGTGGAAGGAAAAATGTAAAAAGTGTAGCATGGCCTTAGTTATGTTGGTTGATTAAAGGGCCTTTATAGGTCAGTAAGAATCTGTATATTGAACAAATTATGCTAATATGATCTCTTCCTAATACAGAAATCCCTGGGGAAGTTGGTAGTTCAGCTAGCACAAATGAGCGATCAGCGTTAGCTCGTTCTCCGGCTGGCCACTTTACATGGGCATGAACAGAAATGAGCGATTCTCAAGTAAGAGACTGTAATTTTCCCTTCTTTCTACCCCAAAATAGTATATAATGGAAATGTGTCCCAGCTTGATTCTTTGATCAATTACTGCACAGTGGAATATTATGTTTAACAGGTAAACTGAATTTGACAGTTCAATCCATTTATTGGAATATGCATTTTTCATGAAATTTTCCATAGAAATCCAATGCATGACTTTATCCAATGCCTCCATACAAAATATTATTCCTAATGCTTTCCTGGTAATTTTCTTTCAGAGCACCAGGGGAATTCAGTAAGGCTCACTGTGATTTTCATAGCCTTCTACCATTTCAGAGCCTTCTACTAGCTTTTATCTACCCATTGCACTTCAATGGATACATTTTTATTTGGTTTTAGAGTCAACAAGTTTCTCATTTATTTCTTCCTCTGCGTCTTGTTAAATGTTTTATCAGCGTTTCCTGTTAATTAGCCTGG
This sequence comes from Engystomops pustulosus, assembly GCA_019512145.1. NCBI lineage: Eukaryota > Metazoa > Chordata > Amphibia > Anura > Leptodactylidae > Engystomops > Engystomops pustulosus. Next base: position 152,171,033 of record CM033642.1, read on the forward strand.
AGTTACACTTCCCTATTAGCATAATGTAAACAAGATCTCCATTTAAGGCAATGACAAGATTCTGCTCTTTATCCACTTTATTAAGTAATTCAAAAGTAAATACAGATAGCAATTAATTTATCAACAAGAATGAAAGGGATGCACATGACACCCCGGAGCTATGCACTGCACAACTGGGGGGGGGGGGGGCCACACGAAATAAGTATTTACACATGTCTACCATGTACTGAGAACTTTTTCATGATAAATATTTGATGACTCATTCTATATAATATAATTTTTTTATTTCACTTCCCACTGTCACAATATATCTTTCAATCATGTGTTTAATGTTGTTATAGATGTTTTGATATTGTTGTAATATCTATAAGCTATTGCATTTCTGCGCCTTTGTTTGAAAGTGCTGTCTTTGTATTTTTATACTTAATACAGATACCAGACAACTATAGTACTCGGCCTTACTGAATATCATCTTTTATAAGGACTGTAGCTGTATAGTCCATCTATAACCTTATAAAATCTTTGGAGAGAATTAGAAGAATATCTCTACCTAGAAATCAGGCTTGATTTCTGTGCATATCTCTTCTACTGACAGTGGCCTTCAGAGATGAGCAAACGTTTTGTCCAATTCAGTTTTCTGAAGCTAATCATGAGCCAGAGCTGGGATTTTCTTTTGGGGAATGTAGGAAAATAATAGGCAGATTGATTCTTACTGTATTCTTTAAAATGGCAAATCAGCTGAATAAAGAAAAACAGTTTGCTCATCCGTCCAATGCATTTTCTCTGAGTGCGTCAACAATGAATGAATTACCTATGTAACTTTTCTATAAATTATATCAATACAGAGTATAAAAATATATTTGTATGTTATTGTGACTTAATTCAGTATTTGATACAATAATACATACTTCTTCTGTAGTGACATTCCAAAATGGTACACTTCATTTGCATACAAAAATGGAATCTGCAACACTTCTCTTGGAATCATATCCTTTTGTTTCAAATTGGAGCTTAATATAGTGACTCCAGTATTTCTATGCTATAAATATTAGAAATATGAATTTGGGGGGGGGGGGGGGGATGGTGTATGTCTATTTGTTATATACTTTTTTATCTTTGTATGATAGGAGTAGCTCCATCCCACAGATGTGTTGAACAATATGGGACAATATCTTCAGGTTTACCTTTATACATATGCACTCCACACTTTTAATTTTTTTTTATTTCTAAAAGCACTTATCATTTTCTTTATACTTCACAAATACTTTAAACTATATGTTGCTGTATTCCAGGAATAAGCATGATTCCTATAATTAACGGAGCAGACACAGGACAGAAGATGGTCGCTGGTCACATGTCCATATCACATGTCCTGCACCAGCCTGGGCAGGTCTTGTGACCATTACTACTTTGGCTGTAGTCGGTTGGTTGCAGTGCATCCTGTATGGACAGTGTTATGGTGAGACATCATCTCAGTGAGGTGATGGCAGTTACACATTTAACATCTTATAGTAGAAAAAAAACAAAAAAAAAAAAATTTAACTTTAAACTAAAACTAGTTACCAATGTGGATTGGCCTTGTATGAGGCTGAGAGTTCTTTATTTAGATCCTTTTTGATAATATTTTTAATATTTGCTTTTAAAAGAAACTTTAAAGAAAAACTGACAGTAAAAACTAAGTTTGAAACCTCATCAATGGGGGGTTATTTATCCTAAACCGATTGCTCATTGACACCAGGTCATGATATGTGTAAATTTTGCTGGCCACAGTGAGCTGTACTGGTGTGTGCAGTGACAGTGCGGAATAGGGGAAAAAACCACAAGTGGCTAGCTATAAGGCTAGCATTGCAATTATTTCAGGGTTAAAGGACACTCAGTTGGCACAGAAGCCGCAGACATATACCCCAATACATCTATTATACTGACAGATTAACGGCAGGTAAATGTGTGATTTGATCAACCTTTTACCATACCAGATAGTAGGGCCCTACTAGTATCATGAGTCACCTGGATATTTGTTCATCAAAGTTGTTTATTCTAAACTATTTTTATTTAATATTTTAACGTTGTTTGGGGTACATGGGATTTCATCACCAATGTATTACAATGAAGAATTGAGGTAACATTCATACAAAACATATTTATTGGGAATTTGCAGGGAGAAATCAATCGAGTGAATATAATTTATGACTTTTTTGGATTATTATTCACTGAAAGATTTTATAGCAGAAATCATTGAATGAATACACTCTATACATCTTATGAACTTTATTTATATAAATAAAATACTAACTTTTGTGTAAATATAGATTCAGTAAAGCAATTTTGTATAGTGCCCAGACTTTACAAGGATACATTGAGTGCCACAGATGTTTATAGTGCAGTTGTTGTAGTGTTTTCTCTTTATGGCACCATATTGGCAACAATAGCCCGACTGGTCTACACGCACAGTTTGTGGTTGCTAATTCACCAGAATTTCAGGTGCTTTCCTTAGTAAATTGCAGGTTGTACTAACACACCTTGTACCACATTTATCAAGTGTTGAAAAACTTGAACGTTTCTGTGGTAACTTGGGGGACAATAAGTGTTAGAATATACAGGTGTATAAAACAACATACTTTGTTTTTCAGTTTATGGGACCTAGATAAATTAAGATATTTACTTTCTAATAGTAGACACTAATACACTGACATATGGTAAGGGACTATCAGTGTATTTATTTCTTGTTCCTTTCCAGACACTATTAGCTTTGTTCTCTACACGTATGGTCTGATTACTCCTACTTTTCCCATTTTTAAAAGTGAACCTATCAAAGCTTCTCAAAGTGGTCTGAATCCCAGACTGAAACACACTTTTTTTTTCTAAAGTAAGCTTTTGTACAAAACCATCCTTTCCTCTCAAAACGTTATGCTGCAAATCTCAGATCAACAAGAATCAGGGAGGATAACCAAATGTTTTTACATCCCATGTGTATTGCCAGTTATTATTTGATTATATTGGGACATGTGGTATGTCAATAGTTGTACTGTGAGTTCAGTGTTTTGGGGAAAGGGTATGAGTCTGAAAATAATATAAAAAAATGTTATTTAGTCATCAACTTTTACAATGTGTATTAAAGAAACATGTTTATATAACCTGTGCACAAAATAAAGGGTCAACTAATTTCCATTGCTCCATTAGGTTTGCTGTACCAGGGAAAGTTAGCACAGCAGAATCTGGGATAGTACAAGTCATATAAGTCATTACATTTGCTATATGTTATTGTGTATTGTGGGGAATTACTAGAAATATCTACAAATAAAAGATTATCTATGTAACGTTGTGGTAGATATAAACAAGCCCTAGGTTCCAGCCGCACAACAAATCACATTAATATCCTTAAGGGAACAGTACTGATCACATAAGACAGACCTAGTATCAATCTGGGAGCAATATATTTCTTTTTTAAAACGCCTTCAAGCCGGCACTCCACAGTGGACTATTGAATACCTTCAAAACCTTGTTCATGCTACAATAGGAAAAAATATAGCAAATCCAACTTGATGTTGTGTTATAGCAGACAGTCGTTAGGGAGAACCTCATGTTTGAAATGTGTTTTTTTTTTCAAATGATCAGCGTTTTCTGGTTTGCTCTATTGCTTCTTTTCTGAGGAATTGTTGGAAATTGCCCCCTTAGTTTCTTTAAGTTTTTTAAAATTTATAGTCATCAATTTTTTCATGGATTGGGGGGGCAATGAATTACAGTCCTTGTCTTCTTGCATTTTGGCCATAAAAAAAAAACTGTGGAATATACCAGCCTTTGGTCATTTGCAGTGATACATACATGAAAAAACACCCATGCTTTTCTTACTCTGTACAAGTCTTAAACTAATATGAGCATGGAAATATAAACACACGCAAAAGGAATGTGGGTCAAAAAAGCGCAAACACATACTACTAGACCCACAAAAATAATCCAAGTTCAACAAGAGAGTTCTCAACTTTCTGGAAGATTCATAGGTCGCCAATATCAGATAGTTTAGTTCATTCAACGTTTAGTTCCTCCAGCTGAAACTGAATTGTGCGTGATATGTCCATTGTAGAAAGTTACTTTGATTGTCAATCTATTGGTAAAACTGGTTTACTTTGAAAGATGGGTTAGTGATTAAAACAGCTACTATTCAGGAGAAAAACTTTTCAGATAGTATCCAGTTATCTTTCTGCCTAAAATTCTGTTGTACTAGTAACCTAGAGTACACGTTGCTGAGTTCAGATCTTCTCATCGGCGGCGGCATCGGAGATTCCTCTCCTTCGGCCCCCCATCCAGGTCTGATCATACGGCTTGTCTGGCGAGTGCCGACTGAGCACATGTAGAACACTTGGTCACGGGATGGTGTGTACGGGGCTCGCTGAAGCTGCTCTGCTCAGAATGGGTCGGGAAAGGAATGCAGAATCTCTAAAGCATCTCTTAAAATTTTCATCTATAGCAAGGCGTAGAGAAATGGGTTTCAAACTCCTATTGGTTGTATCCACGCCGGCCCCAATACAGAAATGCAGATGGCTACAACATAGGGATTCTTATTTGTCCAACTTCTCCACCATGGTCCACACAATGACACAGATATGAGATGGGGTTCCAGCAGATAATAAAGGCAGCGCACCACAACTAAAACCATGCGGGTTATGCGACCGAAGATTACGGAATCTTTCTCTCTGACCTCAACAGAACGCCGAAACACTGCAAGGCGGGAGAATCAGTCAAACCATGAGCATACTGTAATAACCAAGACTGGCACCACAAGAAGAAAAATGAAGACACAGATTTGGTTACAGTTGTCCCAGTACCAGTCCGCGCAGGGGAAACTGAAGAGTACAGAATCGCACCAGCTGTGAAAACGTAGAGAGAAACAATATTAAGAAACTTAAGATGCTCATAAGAAAATGATAGTAATTTGAGATAAACAGGGCTGTGGCCCACGATGTCTTCTTTATTGACATTTTGTTAACTCTGCATGGTTTTTAAATAAAAAATTGCAATTTACAAGTTATCTCGAGTTAGTATAAGCCACGTTTCAAACACAGAAAATGTTTATTCGCCCATTCCAAGGCCCCCTCGGAAGGTCCTCTTCAAATATCGAGGGCAGGTATATACTACAGGGGGCTGGGGAGGCTGTATACCACAGGGGCGGTGGCAGGCTGTATACTACAGGGGGCTGGCTTCTATATATACTGGTAGGCTGTGACCAATGCATTCTCACCACTTGTCTTACTACACCGTCAATAAGTTTTTCCAGTTTTTGTGTTTGTGTTAAAATTAGGGGTACTCGGCTTATACCGGGTCGGCTTATTACTCGGAAATTCAATCAAAAACTTGCTACCTCATATGGATCTGGATTTTATTTGGAAATAAATAATTGATTTTATTGGTCATATGCTGGTATTTACGTGGTTTTATGCTGTCCATACATGAAGATCAAAGGACCAATGACTGCATCATTTTTTCTTGTAATTATGTTTATTGTTATTAGTACTAATTTATCAAAAGGAACAATGGTTGTCAAAACTATTTGCTGTGCTTGTTATAGGATATTCTATTATGTCTCACTTCAGAGTGGTTGAAACTTATTGTAATACTTACACCACATGCTATGAAAGGAAATCAATTTATAGAGTGTATAGATCTCAAAAATGGTTGCAATACCATTTTAGGGCCAGGGAAGTCATTTGTCAAATGAATATCTGGTTGGGAAACAGGGGGCCACATTACTAAAGGACATGCGTATGTTTCTGGGGGACCTTTGACGTTCTTTTAGTGCAAAACTGATTTCATAGGTATTTTACAAGTGCATGTACACATTGTGATGCATGTGGCCTTTTGTGGCAGCGGGGATGCACACAAATTTCTGCAGACTGAAATGGATGTTCCGGTGCTCGGAGTGGAACACAGTGCCACATTATCATGCAAAGTCTTCACCAAAAAAGGTTACACCAAAGTAAAAAGTGGTGCACTATTGGGGGAAATGCATTTGGGGGCACCAGGTTACATGAAGAACGGGCACACACCAATTCTGAATTTGATGCCATATGCACTTAAACAGGCAAACTGCACTGTTTTTAGTAAATGTGGGTCACAATGACATGCACATGACATTGTTTGGCCCGTGTTAGATAATGACCCCTTTAGTCGAACTGCTGAAGGTGCCAACTCAAAGTCCTAATGTACCCTCTAAGTCATTATGCAGTGTGATAAAATATTGATGCAATGCAGTTGTCATCGTTGTACTTTCCTTATTGCCTGATCAGTTGGGGACAAGCTAGAGACCATAATTTTGGAGTATTACTGCTCCATGAAGCCCAAAGGAAATCATCTCCCAAAGTAAAGCATATGCCTTTTTTTTCCCAAAAACAACTAATAAGGAGTTATTTCACTTAAAAAATTTCCACACAAAATACATAACCAGTATGGATTTTAAAACTCTTCAGTTTTAAATAAACAGATTACTGCAGATATACTATATATATAAAGCCCACCCGAATATGATGTCAAGGCACCTAATTCTACACAAAAAAAAAGGGGAAAACTTATTGACTCCAATATCAGCCTAGGATGGGAATGGTGTGGTCACAGCCTTCCTTACTCTGAAAATTGCCCAGCAGTGCCCCTCACTAATGAAACTCTCCAGCAGCCTCCCCGTTCATAATGAAATGCTCAGCAGTGCCCCTGACTAACGAAATGTCCGCAGCTCCCCCAAACTAATGAATTGCCTGCAGCTACCCCTCACTAACAAAATGCCAGCAACTCCCCCAATGAATTAATGCACCAGGAGCCTTTCCACAAATGAAATGCCCTAGCAGCTGCCGCACCTCAGTACTTACCTCCAGTGCTCAAAGCAAAGTGACCCTCCCTCATTAAATCCTGTTTGGTAGGTGGATGAAGACAGGTACATTTGCTCTAACTCTTACCTGTGCACCTCATAATGTGGGGCAGAGTGCATACACAGGAACCCCCCCCAAGGAAGAGAAGAGGAACTGAGGGAACGCGCCGGCGGAAAGTACTAACAGCGGGACTTTCAAACACAAAACTTCCAGCAGATACAGTGCTGTGATGTTGTTACTCGATTTTATTAATAGTGTAAGGTCACAGCTCAGATCAATGGATGCAAGCCATTTGGAAGAAATATTGAAATGTTTACTAGTATGCTATTGTGGACAACAACACCTGTTTTCATTAATTTTGATAGCACTAAGATATGGGAGGGAAATGTTTTATCAAAAATAAAGAATGGAAAAACTTGCATTTCCATAATTAATAATTACTTTGCAGGATGATTTTTTGAAAATTACACTTAATATTATATAAATTGCAATGCTCTCAAACATATAATAAATTAAGAAACTTTTGATAACATGGCCATTTGGAGGAAGGTATGTAGTAGAGGAACACAAGGCAGAGAAAATTAAAAATGATAATCTTTCACATGGGACAGGTTGGCTACTCGAAATGTGATGTGTACAATGTGTTATTGGGGAAGATTTTATTAATTATTTGCTCACCCATTACAATTCATTAACTTGTCGTAGTTCATAGCACACCATTCAAGATACTTGCTTTTATGGTATTATGTTCATGAGGTCCTCACAAATCAAATTGGTCCAATAAAAAGTGACATAGCAACAAAGGGTCCTTTTATTCATTTTCTAAATTGCAGTATACTTAACCATATTACATTTTTTCTGTGGGGGAAAGTTAGGAGTTTGTGCTTGCGCTATATAAATAAAGAGATATTATTGCATTATTATATTATTATTATTATTATTAGTCTTATAAGGCCATGATCCAGAACAGCTGATTCCTCCAAGCAGTTGCTTGGTTGCTAAGCTGTCCTCAATATTAAGGTCTCTGATGCACAAAGTCTAATGTAACTTATTCATTACAATGTTCTGGGTGGAGCTTGCTCATCGTGGCTTACCAGTTGGGCAACATGGAAGTATCAAGGGTTTATGGGAAATTCAAAAAGGAGGTGGGGGTGGAGGCATGTCAGTTAGCACGTTCACATGAGTCATCTCAGGGAACTTGAGGCACTTTCGCATAACAACTGAGGTCGGACACCATAAGTATTCAGACATTTATCCCCAGAGATTGACAATATATCTACTATTTCAATGAGTGTAAAGTGGACCGCCTGAAACAATTACACCAGTGACAAAAGCAGCCTGTGTGACAATGTTCCAATAAATAAATATGGAAGATAAAACAGCCAATTTATATTTCGAACTCTGTAGTCTTATGCAGCTTTACTGTACGTGAATTGAAAAGGTAATGCCAAGCTTATGCATAATGAATGGTTACAAATAACATGGGCGAGAAATAGCTGTTTTTTACTGCCATAACTGTGTATTTAGAAAAAGCCAGTGACTCCAAAACCTCTGAGTCACTATGATATTAATATCACATTTAACATTTTGTTGTGTCATATATTTATGCTTTGAGGGTTATTGTATAGGGTGCACATGACTTTTTCTCTACTCACCTTGTGAGTTGTGTTGGTAACTGCCATGACCTAATAGGGACCCAATGACAGATGATAAATATCCAAATGCATACATTTATAGCCTTTGCTTTTGATGGGGTTCGGAGAAGTCCAGAGGCTCGTACAGGATGGCATACAGCAACATAGCGATTACACTCATCATGGTTAAGGTAAAAATACTGGTGAACATGGTATAATAGTCTAGTGAAGAACAACCTTGCAGAGGTTTCTCCGAATGCCATGTTTCCATAAGGTATTTGCACCTCTGGAAGGTAAGGGTACTGGTACTAAGGCATCAGCCAGTGCCAGAATAAATATATAAATGTTGGTGCGGTCTTCATTTTTGTGTATCTGCAAAAAAAAGAAAAAAAAAAAGGTTGAAAGATTTGGGTAATAAAAAATCAATAATTGAAGTTGAATGCCGACTTATTGATTTCATAATGCTTAAGCCTCATGCCCACAAAAAGTAAAAACTGCAATTTCCTCACAGCCACATTGAGCTCTATTGTTCATGGTCATGGTATGGTAATACACCGGGGGGGGAAATCGTATTAAGACTGGCATTTAGAGCAGCACTCTTAAAAATCCCTCTACTGGTTGCTTGTGCTACCCTATTCACTAAGAGGCTCTGGAAGTCTTAGTAAATTGCGTTCACAAACACCACTAGATCCGACCTTTAGAGAAGATTGGCAGCTTGGTGGAGTTTTTCAGCCAATAGAGACTATAGTAAATGTGACCTCACCCTCCCTGCTCCCTGCCAGTCTTGCTGACACACCCATAGTGGCAGGTGGGTTTGACAAGCCAGGGACTGGCTAAGGGACAGGAAGATTCTACCATTAATGAATCTCTCCCACCGTTTACACTGTACCATGACTGTGCCAGGCTTGCCACACTGCAGGAGATAGAAAGCTGAGTAGCTATGCTGCAAATCAGGACAGGAACAGTACTACTCTCTGGAAGGGTAAGAGCGATCACCCCTCCCATCTCCCACCTGGCTGCAAAGTATACCCTGTTTGCTGCTCATTTCTACACATGGTGGCTGTACATGAGGCCTTATGGTAAGTGTACACGGTAATACATAAGAATGAGACATAAAGTATCCAGAGATGAAGGGATCACTTCAGTTTCTTTTGACTTATGTCCCATTATAGGACTGTTTAGACAGAAATGCTAACAGTGTGGGAAAATGACGCACTTCACTAAATGTTTTTTATGGGTGCATCATGGCTTAAAACAGGTATGTAGTACTGCATTTTTTTTTAAAACCATCATTTTCAAGGCTAAGTTCCTGCTAGTACATAATGTTTTCCCTTCTTGCAGTCCATGATTATCATATTGGAGGGATGGGGCAATGAGGTTACAATATGTTTATATAATGATATTTTGTATATGTTAATTTAATGCTGCTAGTAGTATAGTGTGTGTACCATGTTAGCCTAAAGACGCAGGGGAAGAAAGGTGCTACCTTTCTGAGTATTCTTGGTAAGCATTTGAAAATGATAGTTCTATTTGGCAAACATGACATCATGTATAACAAACGGAACTAGTATTCACAAAACCTCCCCATCACATATACTCAGCCTGAAATAGGTTATCGTCCTTTGTTTAAGAGTTCATATCCAGTATTCCTTGTTATTCCTGTTCACTGTAGTAAATACAGTAGTGTTATAGTACATATAAATACTAGATTATAAAATATATTATAATCATTCTCACGCAGTCAAATTCTAGTGTCCACAAACATTGAGTATAGTACAACATGCAACATCTCGTTCTACGCTCTCATACTGTCCAGTTTCCATTGTTGGAAAAGATGAGTTTAATGAGCAGCTAGTCTACATGACCATATATATAGATTCTTCTGAATGTGCGACCTTTTCATTTGATATTGGCACAGTAGAAGAATAGGTGACTCTATAGTGACCCTCTTTACCGACAACCGCATGAACATAGTACATGGTCAATGTAATCGGTTTGCCTTTTGGGCAGGGTATCCCCATGGTACCTGGTAATATCTTTAAACAGGTAACTAGACATAAAAAAAATCATTTTGTCCCTCTTAAAAAATAAAGGTTGCAATGAATGTTGATTCTGACTGATAGGGTCTTTATGATCCCAAAAATGTGGGGGGGTCCAGATTCCTGCTTCAGAGTGGCAAGGTAGTGCATATGTAATATGGATTTACCGACCTTGAGAAGAACTGGATGCGATATTTGTAAGAAGGGAACTAAGGATATTTTATTAACCAAGCATATTTTTTTACATTTTTTTATTGTTGCATTCTGTGGTTTTTTAATTACCTTACCTTAACATAGCTGTATAAAGCTTGGGTCTTTATGATTTAGTTGAGTAGTATTTTTACAGAGCCCTCTCCAGGTTTTTATCCTAACTTTCTTTTGTGTTAAAAAATATGTGCTGCCCTAGTAAAACATTGTTGTCCTTGCACTGTATTTTGTATTGTCACGTTTTGTTCGGAGAGCCAACATCAATCATCATTAAAGCTATGTAAAAGCTAGATTTTTTTTTTTTCAGCATGCGTGGAGGTTTTCATAAATGTGCGGTTTTCTGTGTTCTTTTCTTATTTGAAGGCGGGATGAGAAAAACAATAGATAAATGCAGCCTGAAGGACTTGAGGTGTGAGATGTATGACGCTCTGTTTGGATAAAGTATATTAAAACGTATGTAAAACATTTCAGTGATGGTTTATTTTTTTTTTAAATCTATGATTTCATTAGAATTTTTTCATTTTAGACCAAACAGAACACCCAAACGAGGTTAGCCTCCCACCCTTCCCAAGTACACCGCACCACCCCTGGGTTTGAATAGTAATGGAGTTGTGAAATGTATCACAGGCAGTCCTAGACTATATCACTAATGACTCCAGCTCTCAAACATCCTCCTCGACCATCACACCAAGATTGATCCCTGACTCTGGCCTCCCATTCAATATCCTATCCCTCAATAGCGTAGAGAACACAATGTCGGTATATCTAACACCAATCCCAGTGATGTTTTTTAATTATTTTCTTAATAATGTTAATAAAATGTGTTGCTCACATTGACCTCCTAGGCCTTATTATGATATTAGTTACATATTAAACAAATTCGTTCATTATAAGTCATCGTATTATGATGTTATCAATGAAACGAGGCAGGACATGGAAAATTAGCTGCATATTAGAATAGATTTTACATTTATAGAAAATGTAACATCACATACATTATACAAGGCAGGAAAAGTCTCCATAAACATGATACATCAAACTAAAATATATGATTCCACCCATTTGCACAATGACCTTTGCAAGGTTACAGAGCATGCTTAGAAATCACTCCCACAGAGCTCACTAAACCATCTCCGAATATGTGGTTGCTCTCTCTAAATATGTAAAACAGCAGATCAGGCAATATTTTCCCCCCACAACCATGTAGAGAATGGTATGCATTTTGTATGAATATCACATGTATAATGTATTAAAACAGATTACTGTTTAAATACAGAAAATAAAGAGGAAATATTAGCTTAAACTGGTACTAGAAGCGGGAGAATTGTGAATACTCTAGACATACTGTAACCAAGAAAGGAAATCCATCAAGTGTTTTTCCATATCTGTAGCTTTTACTCTATCTCCCCAGCGCATATGCCATGTCTCCGTGCTCATGACTGTATCTAATTGCTCTTGGTGGTCAAGGAGCTAAAAGTCACTAGTGCCAGGAGAATTGCCTTGTAAAAATCATAAAAAATGCCTTGTATGTAGAGAAAGTTATGCAGAGTCATGTAGAAAAGACTGGCCTGTAGAGTCATCCTGCTTCTCTGGAGCATATTATCTGCCACATTCATAATTCATAACAGTCCTAATTTCTAGGAAATTTATCAGGCTGCAGTGTGAATGTATTACCCATCTCTTATAGTTCTGATTTGAGGAATGTTCACTGCATCATCTTGCTTATCTCTGGCATATTATCGAAGTGGTTGTCTTATCCTACAGCAAATGCCTTTTAGATTTATTTTTTCCAGTAAAGATAGATATGTAAATTTACCTGGTGGCCATTAAGTTGTTTGTACAAAGTTTTGCTCTGCTTTTGAGTAGCATTAGGAAAATGTGCCTACTGCTACTCAATGAGGTCCATATACCCTTATACCCATTAAGCTTTTTTCATTTAAAACATAACAGCTACAAATTTTAAATGCTTTATATTGATAATACTTTTAGTTGACCTATGACATATAGTAAGTTTTTTGAAGTGTAAAAAAACATGCCTTTGCTAGTGCTTTTGGAAATTAAAATGGGATGCTTGCTCTGTGATAAATTTATTAGTTATACTCCCCTTGTACTATGATTGCCCCTGATTAATAATAATAATTCTTATTATATAGCACACCAGATTACGCAGTGCTGCACAGAGATTGCACAAATCAGTCCCGTCCCCATGGAGCTACAATATAATCAAAGTACAGTGATGTTTGAAGGAAACCGTAGGACCAGGAGGAAACCCACGCAAACACGGGATGGAGAACAGACAAACTCTTTGCAGATGTTGACCCTGGGACTTGAAAACAGTTCCCAGTGCTGCAAGGCTTTAATGTATAACCAATAAGCCACCGTGTCACCCCTATATAAATTCCAGTGTCAATTGCTCTTTGAGGTCACCTAATTAGTAAATAGAGTGATCTGTATCTAATTATTCTCAGCATATCTACAGCTGCTACTTAGAGGCTTGTTAGAGAACATTAGTGAACAAACCTATAATGGAAACCAAGGAACAAGTGACAGTTGAGGGATAAAGTTGTGCACAGTATGTTAAAGAGGTATGGTTTGAAAAAACAAAAGCTGCAAAAAAAAACCCAAACAGCTCAAAGCTGGTAGACACAAAGGAGCTGTTCAATCATCATCCATAAATTAAGAAATATTGCAAATCTGCTAAACCACCCACATAGTAATGCACTAAATAGACAGCCCAGATAAGGAGAGGCCTATGGTCCATCTGGAGAAGCTGGCAGATCAGGTGGGAGAATCTGTCCACAGAACAACTGTTACAAATGTATGCACAAATATACCCTTTGTAGAAGAAGGGTAAGAAAAAAAAAACATTTGAAAAAGGTGCTTGGTCAGATGAGACTTAAGGGATTGTCGACTGTTACCAGCTGGGTTTTTTTTTTCCAAAACTCTTAACTGTTCCAGTCCCGTAGGGCCATGATCCTGTTTGTTTACAGGGACACAGAAGAGCTCAACTTCCAGACAATTTCCCGTATCGCGTGGCAGCCCACCTGTCTTGTGTCCTAGTGCATGTACAGCAATGCTACAGGAAACAGGTGGGCGTGGCAGGCCACCCTGAAGTTGCTAGACGGAAACTAGCAGCACTCTACCAGTAATCTGGTGTTGATGTCCTTTAACGTAAGAAATTTCTATTTACAATGTTGCCCCACCTGACTGAGTGTAGAGCTATGCTGCAATGAAGAAATGGTAACATTTCAGCTTCTAGAGTGCAAAGGTGTGCAAGAGCCGTACCTCAACAGACTTGCAGCCTCATTGCAGCTAAAGCTGGGTCTTTCTAAGTATTGACTCAAATGAGCTGAACACATTGCATGATAGAAAAGTATGTATAAGCCATGTGCTTATCCATTTCAAGAATCCCTGGAGAGCTGGTCTGTGTGACATTTCTACTGGATGATCAGAATCTTACTCGATAGCATCATGTACCTATGGGATCTTGAGATTGTAATAGCAAGTCAGGGAAAATGAAGAAGATCCGGCAGATCCGGAAAATGAAGATTAACGTGAAGTGTTTATTCCATACTTGAATTAAAAAATACAGACATAAAAAATGATGGGTAAGGTGAAAGTCATCCCACTAACTCTTTTTGGATAGAAACTTGTAATTTAAGAGTTTAGGTGATGTGCTTCAGATTGTAGTGTTCTAAGAGTGGTTTCACATTGGGGTGTGCTCTGCTTCTATTGCGCATCCATTGCGTGTTATCTCTGCAGTGTATACGTTTTGTCTCCACATCCACCAAAAAAAAATGAAGGTTTAACATTGCTTTGAAAACAGAACACCTGTTTTCCTAGTCTCATCAGTAAAAAATCCTGGTGTTTCATCATTTTTTTGCCGACCAATAGAATTCTATTGCCTTCCATGATGGGTTTGTGAGGAATCCATGGAAATCACTGAACCACAGATTTGAAAAATAACACCAATGTGAAAGAGTCATAGCCAGACCATGAGAAGGGTCTGATTCATCTACATTAATTAATTTATTTCCTTGCAGTGCTATCACCTGTTGCCGACCCAGCTCAGTCCACAGATTTGAAAAATAACACCAATGTGAAAGAGTCATAGCCAGACCATGAGAAGGGTCTGATTCATCTACATTAATTAATTTATTTCCTTGCAGTGCTATCACCTGTTGCCGACCCAGCTCAGTGCAACAAGACACTTAGGGCTCTTTTATATTGGCATTGTTTTTCAGATCCATGATTCAGTGATTTCCACGGATACGTCACAAAACCATTGTATTCAAAGGGTGTTTTCACATTTTCCTATTTTTTTATTTTTTCCTGGAAAAAATTTGGAAACATGTCTGAAAAAAAACTGATGAAATGTCAGTTTTTTTTCACTGATGATCATGATGAACCAGGTCTTATGTTTTGAAAGAAATATTAAACCTATAAATACTCGTACAAGCTCCAAAGACATTCAATTTAGTGCAATAGTAGGCAAATAACTGGCACAGTCAGTTTAATATATCTGGGCCAATGTCTACTGAAAGTCTAGGGTCTAGTTGATCTACATTAATAAACACACAATGAATGGCAATGGAAGATTGAGGCAGACAAAACGACGTACTGTGCGTTCAGAGATGCTCTTCTGCCTACCTTGGTTGTAACGGGTGGCGATTTGAGTCACTGTTGCCTTTCTATCAGCTCGAACCAGTCTGCCCATTCTCCTCTGACCTCTGGCATCAACAAGGCATTTCCGCCCACAGAACTGCCGCTCACTGGATGTTTTTTCTTTTTCGGACCATTCTGTGTAAACCCTAGAGATGGTTGTGCGTGAAAATCCCAGTAGATCAGCAGTTTCTGAAATACTCAGACCAGCCCTTCTGGCACCAACAACCATGCCACGTTCAAAGGCATCACCGGCGCCAGGGGTACATGTGATCGCACTTTAATTTAATACTTGTTCCTCCTCCATTAATAATTATAACTGACCCCACAATGAATTATTACATATTCTGTCCCACACACATGAATTATTACATATTCTGTCTCCCCCCCCCCCCCACAATGAATTAGTTCATATTCTGCCTCCACTAATGAATAATTACGTATTCTGCCCCCCACAATAAATTATGTATTCTGTCCCCCCTACAAAATTATACTATTCTACCGGGCCGTGATTCCATAGGAACGTGCGCCCGATATCCTGCATGTGTCGCTTACCCGCAAAGGTCCGATGGAGTTCACCTTCTTCCAAGTGCATTTAAGTGCTTGATCTTGTAACACAATTTGAATGTTAAATCCCATGCTCCGTTCTAGTCATGTCGGATCGTCTGATGGCACGCGCCAACCTGCAGCTGCACCAAAATCGATTGACGGAACACATCCCTTGTTAAAATACCACAGCTGTGTAACCCCAAAAAACGTCTGAAAAACTGACGATAGTGTGGCCGAGGAACCTTAGTAAATAACCCCCTATGGTTAATAGGGATTTGGGGCATTTTATTAATTATTTTTTTATTTTAGCACATGCATAGGCTGACACTGTGCCTTTAAGATCTTACGGGATCTTACTGCATTGCCTTTGAATAGCCCTGGGGTCCTGATCGGACCTGAGGGCAGCCATAGAAACAATCAGCGCCCCGTAGACGGCACGTAGGGAGTTGATCGTGGGAGAGAGAGACCCCTGGCAGGCAAGTCAAGTTAAATGCCGAAGCTGTGCTGGCCCGCAGCATTTAACAGGTGTACACACCTGCGATTGGAGCTCATTCGAACGTGGTTGTTACATGGGGTGTCAGCTGATTACAACTGACCACCCATGTTTTTGATGCAGCTAAGCTCTGATTACAAGCTGAACTGGCATCAGCTCGCGTTCAATGTAGTGGACACTGAGCGTTAAAGCCAGCCCAGTGTCCGATATATCCCATGCAGAGCGCAAATGTAAGCACAATGCAAAATGCAATAATGGAAAACACCTGCAGTGGAGACAAAATGGAGGTAAATAAGCGCTACATACCTTACTGCCAGAGGAGACTACTACCCCAGCAATGAAGCCAAGTTTTGGCATGCAAACTCTAACTGCACTTACCAATGCCTCATACTGCAGTGGTGAACTTATGATGCAACAATGAGTAGGCCTCCACAGGGAATGTGAATATCAATACTTCCGTTGTTGTTTGACTTCAGTGCTGAAGAACAGGGATCCCACGCCTGCATACAGCCAGGGCATTTTTAGGTAATTTACTTACAGGGCAAATCTCAAGAAGGCACCCGCCAACGTGAATAAAATATATAAAATCCCCCACCCCACAAATTAATTATACGATTATATGCAATCAGTCCTAAAATTAGAAATATTATACAGTGCT
This sequence comes from Engystomops pustulosus, assembly GCA_019512145.1. Lineage (NCBI taxonomy): Eukaryota > Metazoa > Chordata > Amphibia > Anura > Leptodactylidae > Engystomops > Engystomops pustulosus. The sequence continues at coordinate 152,188,129 of CM033642.1, forward strand.
CCAATAAAAGAGCGTTAAATACTCACTTCTCCCATGGTCCCCTTACTCTTCCTTCCTGTGTCCGGCTCCTGGTTCTGCTGATGACATTATCACATTGCACCACATGGACATTGCACCACATGGGAGCTCAGAGATGGAGCCCTGTGAAGAGCACCCATTATCAACAGCATCAAGATGCAGATGCTATTGATTCTTGTGCAAATGTGGAGAAGGTAGAGGACAGAGATAGACGCCACTTATCTGCTCTACAGGTCGGAGCCCCTGGTGGTCACACATCCCACCGGTGGGATGAAATGGCCTTGTACACAGCCGGTACAGCATATGGCAGGTTGCTTATAACACAAAGTGAAGGAAAAGTCTGAGCGAGCAAACCACGTACTAAGAAATTGCACGCTCCTTGCTCCTTCTTAGTGCAACTATGTTACTGAGGGACAGAGACCACTCCTTGTATACAGCCAGTATATGGAGGTCACATGACCAAAACTTGATGTGATAATGAAGAGACAAAATCAGGAGCGTAACTAGTAGAAGCAGGGCCCGATAGCAGACTTTGAATGGGGCCCCTTCCTGCTTTCAAATATGCATTACACTCACATATATACACATACATTATACATTTATATACATAACATACAGTTCTTCACTCATTCACACACATTTATACATTCTTTACCCAACAATAGAGCATATGCACACATACATGATATATACACCACCATATACAACATGGCCACTTATTAGGTACACCATGCTAGTAACGGGTTGGACCCCCTTTTGCCTTCAGAACTGCCTCCATTTCTTCGTGGCATAGATTCAACAGGTGCTGGAAGATCTCCTCAGAGATTTTGGTCCCTTTGACATGATGGCATCACACAGTTGCCGCAGTTTGTCGGCTGCACATCCATGATGCGAAACTCCCATTCCACCACCATCCCAAAGATGCTCTATTGGATTGAGATCTGGTGACTGTGAAGGCCATTTGAGTACAGTGAACTCATTGTCATGTTCCAGAAAAACCAGTCTGAGATGATTCCCAGCTTTATGACATGGGCCATTATCCTGCTGAAAGTAGCCATAGATGTTGGGTACATTGTGGTCATAAAGGGATGGACATGGTCAGCAACAATACTAGGTAGGCTGTGGCGTTGCAACGATGCTCAATTGGTACCAAGGGGCCCAAAGAGTGCCAAGAAAATATTCCCCACACCCATGATTCCACCACACCAGCCTGAACCGTTGATACAAGGCAGGATGGATCCTGCTTTCATGTTGTTGATGCCAAATTCTGACCCTACCATCTGAATGTCCAGCAGAAGAAAGCGAGATCATCAGACCAGGAAACGTTTTTTCCAATCTCTTTACGTCCAATTTGATGAGTGTGCAAATTGTAGCCTCAGTTTCCTGTTCTTAGCTGAAAGGAGTGGCACCCGGTGTGGTCTTCTGCTGCTGTAGCCCATCCACCTCAAAGTTCGACGTACTGGTGCGTTCAGAGATGCTCTTCTGCCTACCTTGGTTGTAAAGGGTGCGATTTGAGTCACTGTTTGCCCTTTCTATCAGCTCGAACCAGTCTGCCCATTCTCCTCTGACCTCTGGCATCAACAAGGCATTTCCGCCCACAGAACTGCCGCTCACTGGATGTTTTTTCTTTTTCGGACCATTCTGTGTAAACCCTAGAGATGGTTGTGCGTGAAAATCCCAGTAGATCAGCAGTTTCTGAAATACTCAGACCAGCCCTTCTGGCACCAACAACCATGCCACATTCAAAGGCACTCAAATCACCTTTCTTCCCCATACTGATTCTCGGTTGGAACTGCAGGAGATTGTCTTGACCATGTCTACATGCCTAAATGCACTGAGTTGCTGCCATGTGATTGGCTGATTAGAAATTAAGTGTTAACGAGCAGTTGGACAGGTGTACCTAATAAAGTGGCCGGTGAGTGTGTGTGTATATATATATATATATAAACATATATCACATAAATGTTATATACAATGTGTATATATATATATGTATATATATATATGATGGTTCACATCCTCCATTCTTTATTATCAGGTCAGATGCCGGGGCCCCCTGACACTGTGGGCCCCCTGCGGCTGCTATGGCTGCTACCACTGTAGCTATGCCCCTGGACAAAATACAGGGATCATGTGATCTGCTCAACGGGGATTGATTTTATTGATTCTGGGGCATTAACCCATGTGTGTTTGTTTTGACTGTCCTAGAAGAGTATTGCGTGAATGTCATATGGTCAGATAAAACCAAGGTAGAGCTGTTTGGTAGAAACATAACTTGTCGGGTTTGGAGGATAGTGAATTCTGAATTGCATCCAAAGAGGCAGGAGGGTAGCAAAAGCATGCTATGGGGCTTTTTCTCTGTAAAGGGACCAGAACGACTGATCAGTCTCCAGATCTCAACCCCATAGAAAACCTTTGGAGGGAGTTGAAAGTCTATGATGCCTAGCGACAGCCCCAAAACATCACTGCTCTAGAGGAGACCTGCATGGAGGAATGGGCCACCATACCAGCAACAATGTGTGCCAACTTTGTGAAGGCTGTGAAGAGATGAACTTTTGCTATTGACCAAATAGTTATGTTCCACCATAATTTACAAATAAATTCTTTACAAGTCAGACAATAGGGCAGATTTATCAAGTGTCTGAAAGTCAGAATATTTCTAGTTGCCCGTGGCAACCAATCACAGCTCCCCTTTAAAATATTCATAAGCACTGGTAAAATGAAAGCTGAGCTGTGATTGGTTGCCATGGGCAACTGGAAATATTCTGACTTTCAGACAGCTTGATAAATCTGCCCCAATGTGATTTTCACTTGCACAATTGGTGACTGACAAAATACTTTTTTGTGTTCCCTCTGTAAATGGCACAAATGCCATTTCTCACCAATTTCACGGTATTTGAATTTTTTTTAACAATCCAACCCTGTTAATACATTTATGTGCAAAGTCTTTTTATCTACATCTGCCCCCACACAGACCCCTCCTCCTTAATCAGTCATCCCCCATGATTTTCACCTACTGTTTCAGTCCTCACTCATGTTTTCCGACCGCCTCATTCATTTAACCCTACCTCAGATCCTATTCCCACTCTTCTTCAGTTATCCCCCATCAGGTTCTCCCCCTCTTCATGTTTTCCTCATTTAGAATGGAACCCTCCCAGTTTGGCAGTCATTACGGGGCCCCCTCCCACAGCAACATACTGGGGCAGATTTACTTACCCGGTGCTGTCGCGATCCAGTGACGCGTTCTCCTTCGAGGATTCGGGTTTTCCGGCGATTCACTAAGGTAGTACGCCAATTTTGTCACATAACTAACCAAATAATATTGATACCACCCTCCTGTTACCAAATAATAATATCATTAGACCAATACTTAGAACAATAGCACTATAATGCCCTAATGATCCCTAATGATCCCTTTTCAAATGCATCACAACAGCTGAGAAAAGGATATTTGCCTAATTACATTGCTGTCAACATTGCGTTTACATTAACACAATATTAGTGTGGTGTAAACGTATGCATTAACACAGCGTTACCGCTTGCATTTTGTAAACTCAATGTTGACAACAATGTAATTAGGCAAAGCTCCGCTTTTCAGCTGTTGTGATGTGTTTGAAAATGCATGTGTTATCACTACTGTCTCCTTCTGTGCAGCCCGCTCCATCTGTTTATATAGGGGGGTCTATAAATAACACCAAAAATAATTTTCTCGAAGCATACAGACATACACCACCTCCTCTCTTTGCCCTGCCTTTCTGAAAGAGTGTAAACCCTTGAATATTAACACCCCAATCATGCGATGCATCAAGCCATGTCTCCGCTACACCAAAAACATCTAACTGTTCCTCCAATACCAGAGCTTCAACCTCACTCATTTTGCCTGTGATACTTCTGGCCAGGGCCAATTCTAGCATATTTGCTGCCTGATGCGAATATTAAAATGCTGCCCCCACCCCCGCTCCCTGTTAAGTAAATGCTGAAAACTTTACTAACAATTAACATCCCAGCAGGAAGGCTCACTGACACTGTGTGACTGACTACAGGTTCTGAGAGTCATTAGTGGCATCTAGTACCTTATAGATGACAATCTCTTCCATCAGGAGGACTTTATTCCAGGTTCTCCAATCCATGAAGTATCAAAGGTGAATTCACGGCCAGATAGCTTCATCTCCGTGCAGCATCTCCACCCGGCGTCCCTAAAAATACCACAGTCACTTACGGTATAAAGTCTCCTGGATAACAACACTGCGCTCCTAAATAATATATACCCCTCACAACACAACTGACCGCACTCTCCACACATATAAAGCATCCCTTTATTTTATTTATATATTCTACTGGAATTATAGCATGCACAGCCACCAATAAATATACAACACCCCCAATTTATTAATACAGTCCCCTAACATTTGGTTTAAATGATGCAAAGTAATCTATGGTATCCTATTACTAATATATCCCACCCTGTTATTATGTTACATGATTTTATATAAAGTGCTACCCTGACCAATGTGAATATATAGCACCCCCTAATATACAGGCCCCCCCAGCTTAGTAATATACTGTATTCCATATACAGCCCCCTCCCAGCTTAGTAATATACTGTATCCCATATACAGCCCCCTCCCAGCTTAGTAATATACTTTATCCCATATACAGCCCCCTCCCAGCTTAGAAATGTACTGTATCCCATATACAGCCCCAGCTTAGTAATATACTGTTTAGCCCCCAGCTGAAATCTGGCCCCATATAAATATATAACCCACCCAGGAAAAGAAGAATTTAATATATACAGCCCCCCAGTATAAAATTATTCTGGCCCCATATGATATATAGAGCACCCCCTCCCCTGTATAAATGACTATGGCCCCGTATAATATATACTGCCCCCCCCCCCCCAGTATAAAACAATTCTTGCCCCATATAATATATACAGCACCTTCCCCCCAGTATAAAACAATTCTGGCCCCATATAATATATACAGCACCCCCCCAGTATAAAACAATTCTGGCCCCATATAATATATACAGCACACCCCCCCAGTACAAAACAATTATGGCCCCGTATAATTTATACAGCACCTCCCCACACACACACAGTATAAAACAATTATGGCACCATATAATATATACAGCACCCCCCCTAGTATAAAACAATTATGGCCCCGTATAATATATACAGCACCCCCCCCCCCAACACACACAGTAATAGAAACAGTTATGGCAAGCATTAATCATAGATACCCCCCCCCCACCCCCCCATCAGTATAACACAATTCTGGCCCATATAATGATATACAGCACCCCCCAGTATAAAAACATCTGCCCATATAATATATACACACCCCCCCCCACCCATACAAACAATTATTGGCCCCGTATAATTGAACAGCACCTCCCCACAACACACACATAATAAAATCAATTATGGCACCATATCAATATATACGCACCCCACCCCCTAGTATAGTTTGTGGTGGTGGTAAACATTTGGCCCCGTATAATATATACAGCCCCCCCCTACCAACACACAGATAAAAACCAGTTATGGCACCCTATATATAATACACCCCCCACCCAGTATAAAACAATTAGGGCCCCATATAATATAGTACCACCCCACCCCCACCGTATAAAACATATGGCCAACATATAATGTAACGTACCCCCCCCCACACACACCAGTAGTAAAACAATTAATGGCCAATTATAATGATATACAGCACCCCCAGTAGTGAACAATATAGCTCCATCTAAGATAGACAGTATACTCCCCCCCCCCCCCCTCCCAGTATAACCGACACCTCCCCCACTCCCCATTAGCACACAGAGTTAATTAAGAAGTGCATTAAAAATATAAAAATCATACTCCACCTGCTGGCAGCTGCTCCCTCGCGCGCGGGCTACGGTCTCCCACGCGCTCTTCTGTGAGCCGCGGCTCCGCACAGTGACACAGGCGGCGCAACGTCATGATGCCTGTGTCGCTGCTACAACGAGCGATGCAGCAGCCGATGGCGCTGCGTTGCTCTCATATAAATTGCGCCTGTGTCTTAAAGAGACAGCGCAATTTATTTGAACTGGTGGCGATGCGTGCGTTAACGGGCATCCAATCGCCCACTTAGAGTGGCGAATTGTGCCCGCCCTTTACAGGGATCCGCATTCCTGCCGCCTGAGGCGAGATTTTCATCTCGCCTCATGGCATTGCGACGCCCTGCTTCTGGCATTTGTGAACATACAGTTTAATTTTCCACATAATTTATTTGATTTATATACGTTTTTACTGGCACATATATCCTCACTAATTGTTTTGTTAACTTTTTGGACTGTCTATCCACTGCTCTCGTAACACGAGGCATTGACGAGCCATGTGTCTCTCCAACCGGCGGCGGCAAAATAGTATGACTTGTGGGCTGCTGGCTATATACTGGGGGGGGGGGGCCTGTGACCAATAGCATTTCCCACCTCGTTCGCTTCTATAACGTCAAGTCATAATATGTTTTCCATTGGTGGTACATTGTGGGTGTCTCTGGCTATACTCGGGTCGGCTTTATTCTCGAGAATACATTATTACTTAGATGTCAGTGAACTCCTCTTTTTTGAACTTCGCGCTGTTTAAACAAGCCAATTAGAAAACACAAGCTAACAAGCAGCTCATTGATATAAGATTAGTTACATGAACTTACATTTATTGTTTTTAGAAGCCCACTTTATGCAGGCACACTGTTGCCTCTGAGAGAACCACCTGTTGGAGAACTAAAAATGACAATTCCATGCCGAGATAGACTGTCAGGGTCTAAATCCGATGGTTTTTAGTCCTGCTTGGCTGCTTCCGTAGAGGGAAGCTTGCTTCTTGGCGGGATGAATGGATACACAGTGGCACGAGCCCTAGGATCATCACTGAGAGTAATAGGGGTTGTGTGAATACTACCGGCTGCGTCACCTCATGTCCATCACAGTCACCTGGACAGTTATCTTCTTCACTGGGCTAAACGTAGAAAGCGTCCTCTGTAAAGCAGAATCACAACCTGTTGAAGTAATGGATACAGAAAGTATATTGGTAAATGTGTCATTGCTTTCTCCTTAACACAATAAAATCAATTATTTCCTGAAAGTGGACAACCCTTAAAAAGCGTCACCGCAACTTTGTACTTCAAAGGCTGCTGTGAAGTTGGCTGACCATTTGTGTCCCTTAAGAACCATGCATTGTCTTGGGTGGCTAATTGTGCATGTTTATGGGGGTGGTGTGTATAGGAAACTAACTCAGCGACATTCGTCTATGTTCATGCTAGACATACTGGTGACCATAGTACAAATCCTATAGTTAAGCAGATGCTTATGGTATTAGATACAGATACAGGTCACATACTGTAAGCATATAAAGCACAGGATTAGGTGTTGCCTGTAATCTATGCTAGCCTTCCTTCGTGTATTTTTGTTTCCCTCTGTGTTATTCTATCTCACAAAATCAATTATTCTGTTCTTTGGGCTCTCGCCTCTTTGTTATTTACCACTTGAGCATATTCGCATGGTAAATGCAGAGACATTTGGTTCAGAGATTTATAGGATTTTCTGTCTCCAAACAACTTTCCCTGGGTGAATATTGAGTAGCACGGGCCCTCCAGAAGACCTCCTGTACCCTTCACCCACTCCCCTAGAATGATGTGCACTCCTTTTTCTTTACATACATAATACTGTGACGGTGTTCCAGGTATCTTTCAATATCTCCTAAAAAAGGGCACAAACTAAAATGAATAACATTTTGGGCATTGATGTTTTCTTCTGTTTTTCTGTTTTAATGTTTTTACTAATACTTTTTTAGTGCCAAACTCAATATCTTTTTTCCATAGTCCTTGCTTACAGGGGCAAGAGTTATAACCCAGTTCGTGGGTAACCTTATAAACCAGATTGCACCTTATACTGTACTGCCCTTACTTCCCATTGATCGGTCTAGTGTTATCTTCATTTTGTTTCATACCCATAAAAGCATTTGTTTGTGGCTTAATTTCTGGTTCATTTTTTACGTTTTCTAGCATCCCTTTTATTGTTCTTCTCAATTACAACCTCTCTTTGTTGTATGTTCCTTGTTTCTCTTGTGGTGCAGGCAATACAGCTCTCCCTTCCCTCTCCTGCTTCTGTAACCGGTACCCATCCTTTGCCCTTTTCGGCACTGATCTTATGGCAGTGCTTTGATTGTGAAAATCCCGTAGGCAATATCAATCATCATTGTCGACATGTGGACCCTGCTTGTGGTGCACATAGGGTGTCTTTATCATTTCTAATTTCCAGATACATCACTAGTAAAAGAGTGGGACGGGATAAAAGCATTGGCATGAGGGGGAGGCGAGGAATGAACAGGGAAGTGTAAGTGTGACAGATTTTGTAAAAGATTGAAAGTGGACTGAGCCTGTTTGTCACATAGCCAAGTAAAAATCCGCATAATTTACTGGACAGCAAATAAATACAGATATAATCTCATTTATAGGCTCATGTGTCTCTGCCATGTAGTCAAACCCAATCTCATGTTCCCTTCCGTGCTGGCCGTAAGTACGTCACCCACAATTATCCATCCGTGGCACACAAAGCTGCCCTATTACCCTCGCCCCCACTGGTATTACAGGGCCCCAGGGCCCAATTGTACCTCAGCACCATCCTCCATCTTATTCTCATCTCCCCTGAGGCACAAGTCCTCGCATGATCACAACCCTAAACCTCGCCCTCCGTCACATTCTCTGGTGGTGTTGTAGTCTATCCATTTGCTGGCTGTTTTCATTAATTCTCTCTTGTCTCTATTTCTACCATCCGCTCCACATTATTTTTTCTTTTACACTGAAGAGCCTCGCCACCTCGCCTCCTTTTTCTATTACCTCATTCACCATACCGCACATTCAGATCTAAGGAGTGGCTATTACGCCAATGCATCCTCAGGTCCACACTCCCCCCCCCCCAGTTATACACCCCACTTCGCTGCCGGGGTGCATGGCCCCGCCCTATAACCCCTAGCTATTCTCCTTTCATTCCCATTGCCTTCACCTAACTCCATACAACCAATGATTTTAATCACGTGAAAGTATCCAGGCTCCATATATTGTTTTTATAGTATTTCTCTGAAAAATAAATGTGATCTGTGGGGATTCACAAAATAATATCTACATCACTCATGTGTCTTAAAACTAATATGGGGATTCATTCGTTTACTATAGATGTACAGGTTTTTGAAGAAATCCGGAGCAAACACTTGTGAAGGGTAATGGCGTAGATCAAGCAGGCATTGAGCTAGATTATGATTTAGCCTTTGTGCTTTCACCTTCTATCAAGCTCAGCATCGAATTTTCTTGTGTTTAAATAATTTATCCATAGATGTCATATTCCAGTGGTTTTATGTGTTTCGGCAAACTTGTATGGTTCATACGCATACCTCGTAAATGCCGTCCAAAATGACAAACTTACAAAACACTTCAAAGTTAATTTTAAAATTACGAATATTTCAGATGAAACCCACAAATGCTGTAGGAGAATTGTCCCAGGATTAGCTTGGAAAATGAGTTCCCTAAGCTCTTTCCCATGAGCAGACAAGTCTTTTCTCACCTGAAAAGAAATCTCTTGAAAGACTTAGTAGGTGGAAATGGCTGGTGATCAAATACCATAGAATGACCTATATTTCCGTGAGTCATTATGCTTTTTCGAGATCAACCGTAACTTCACTATTTAAGGAAACGTCAACAAAATTTTGGCAGATAATGAACATTTCTTAGCTATGCGATAGTCCCTTTCTCTCCATTCCCAATTATCACCTTTTGCTTACTGTTTACTCTATTAAGGGTTCAAGATAATTGAGCATAGCTTTTTCCTTCACTTTTTTCTTTGTGCTGCTGCAAACCAAACCTTTACACATTGGGGCAAATTTTCTTACCCACCCGCTCCATGCCATTCGCAGGGTGTGCTCCTCTTCCTGTCCTCCCTCGGCTTCGGGTCCGCCCGGGATTTAATAAGGTAGTTCTGTCCGCCGTCCAACCAGGTGCGGCTGCTGCGCGAAAGTAACTCATCGCGCCGTAATTCACCGACTTGGACCAGTGTTAGGTATGGCGGTCCTTATGACCTACTGTTACTTCGGTTTTTATCGCGTGTCTTCCAGTCTGTTTCGTTGCGTTTCCAGCCCCCCATTTCGTCCATGTAGCGCCGATGTTCATTTCAATCCATTCGGTTTTTCTTGTCGATGGCCGGGAGATAGGGCACCAAATTGGGGAACACCTATGTAAGGGGAGTGACAATCGCAAGGCGAAACGAGAAATCTTCAAGGGAAATAAGTGAGTAGCGGAAGCCGCCCTCTTTCTCACTGCCATTCCTCGCGATGCGCACAAATCTGCTCGAAATCCGTGGCATAGGACCTGGCAAACGGATATTGATAACTGTTAACACGCCACAATTAGTTCCTAATAGACCCCCATTATAAGAGGCAGGGCCTTACAATTGAATACCACCACTGACAGCAATGACACCCGAGCATCTATGCTCACCACTAAAATGACTAAGCCTACTCATACAAAACCAGCTAATACCATACTATGAAGTGTGTAATACCCCTATCTAGAATTGTGTAGTAGATGTCCCTGATATTTACGCCATTTGTTGGAGAGGGCAGGTGGCAAATTAGAAATATACTACTCATAAATTCTGTATCTACTGTACCCTACTTGTAGGGTTATCAGCATACAGATTTTAATGAATATACAGGCATTCATTTACAGTCTACCTTGAACCTACTTTTTACATGCCATTTGAATAACATGGTCTAATCACCATTCTTTAAATCCTCGATATGGAACTGTTGTTTAAAAGGGTTGTCCACTTAAATTAAACAAACCTTAACAAGGGTAAAGGTAATAAATCCCTAATAGGTCATCCACATTATATTTGCCCTGCTAAAAGCTTTTTATACTCTCCCTGCCAGGAGCAGCAGATCAAGTGACCTGTTGGCTTGCTGTACGCAAGGCACTACTGGGGAAATCCCTGTGTCCCTTTGTGGCCCCGGCCAGATGAAGTGGGGCCACACAGTCATTACTGTCTGCATTTTTCACTTTGCCTAACCACCCTATTAAAAATTTAATGATATGTTTTCATAATTTGAAGTCTTTCTGTGTTGTGGACCTAGGTATGATGGTAGAAATTCTCATTTTGTCACTACCTACAATGGAACTTCGAAGACTTTGTACGCACCTTCCTACTAATGCATGCCAGGAATGAAACTGGACCACACTTTGACGTCACATACCCCACCATATTCATATATAACCCTATATAACCCCTTCCTCATCATACTGACTCGACAATTTTTGCCTCACCATATATCTATATTTTCGCCCTCCAGAAACATGACTTCCCACCACCTGTACTCCCACCTATCTTTCAACTATCACTGCATGTACACGGGATGAATCAAAGACCCACTAAAGTAAATGCTTTCACCTCCCCAATCTTGTCCCTATTTCCCAAATCCCCCATTCACCTCATCTGAACCCTTCCCGCTAACCCCGTCGCCTTGGCCCCTTCGTGTATGTAATCCATTTGATATATTCTATAGATACAAGACCACCATAATATATCAACTAACTAGCTTGGATCTCCGGGTTTGCCCAGATAGTACTGATCTCACTTTAACAAATAAAAATGGGTTAAACAAAAAATGTATCTTTATCTCTCTTTGACTGTCTCGTTTTTCTCGTCAACTGTCTCTGACTATCTCTCGGTGCTGTTGACTCTCTCTACTCTCGGGACTAGTTTCTGTCACTAGCCTGTCCTCTGTCAAGGACTGTCCCTTTTTTATAACTTTTTTGACCAGCTCTGTCTCCGTCTTCTTTGTCTCTACCAGTCTTTTTGAGCGACTGTCTCTGGCAGTCTCTTCATGACTGTCTGTCTCTGGCGTCCTCTTCACGTGACTGTCCTGTCTCTGGCAGTCTCTTTTTTCCCAGTGACTGTTTGTTCTCTGGCAGTCTCCTCAGTGACTGTTTGTCCTGGCAGTCTCTTCATGGGTGCGGTCTGTCCTGGCCATCCTCATTTCATTGACTGTCTGTCCTGGCCATCCTCATTTCAGTGGCTTCTGTCTGCTTGCCATCTCATTTCAGTGCTGTCCTGTCTCTCCTGTCCGTCTCATTTCATGTCTGTCGGTCTGATCTCTGTCGCGTCTCATTTCTCATTGTGTCTGTCGTCTGTCTCTGGCCATCTCTTTTCATGGCTGTCTGTCTCGGTCGCCATCTCTTTTTCAGGTGGCTTCTGGTACTCGCTCCGACTGTCCACTATTTCCTTATTGGATGGGTAGATGTTATCAGAAGTGTCTCTAGTTGCCCATGGTAACACGAATCAAGCCAGTTTTGATTGTTACACAGCTGGTTGAATAAAATTACAGCTGATTTTCCATATGGCAACTGAAACATTTTACCTCAGACATTTCTGATAAAATCTCCTCCTATCCTGTTGCTCATATCCATGTTCCTTCACCCATACGCGCTAGATCTCCTTGCCTTTAGTAACCAATTCACACTCAGTAGGCTCATATTAACGACCTTGGCAGAGCAGCACGCTATGCTTCCAACTGCCACAGCAGCAACAGGTTCCTTATATGGTGGGTTAGTAATGGTATTTTGGATCTTGATATGTTTTCCTTTTTATGTTAATGTAGGCTTTTCTAATAACATAATTAGGGAATAACATGCAGCTGTTCCGTAAACACTATGTCCGTCTTCCCAATAAAGCAATGTTACACAAAGAGTGTCATATATAGGAATTGCTTAATTAAATGCTGCTACTCGCCAACTGTGGTTGTCTAATATTGCTGTCTGTAAACTCTGTCCTTTATCACATTCCGTCAATACAGTGCAATACACAAGTGGTTGCTGTTAATGGAAACTACCTTGCACACACCGCCTATCACTCACTGCTGGAACCTGCAATCCGTGTGTAACCATCCAGTAGTACAAGCTGTCTCTTTTCTAAAAATAACTGACCCTCTACTTTCTCGTAGTACTCTGCCTCTTCTATTCAGGTAAGATGTGTCACACTGCTGCTGTGACTAATGGTCTCTGGGGTAGGCACTGTGAGTATTGGCTAACTGTTTAGGGCAGGCACTTATGATTATTGGTCTTCTGGGGATGATCTGTGACTATTAGCTTACTGGTGGGCATGTGGTTGGCTCCTGGGCACTGGGAATATTGTCTACTGTAGAGGAAGGCTATTACAATTGGCTATGAGGAAGCGTGCTATCCTTCATTGTGTTTACATATATTTCTTCATTGATAATCACTTCTGGGGGTAAAAAATAAGAATTATTATTATACTGGCTACTTTGTGCACTGTGACTACTGGATATTGTGAGGGCACTGTGACTATTGACTATAGGGTGAGACCCTGTGACAGTTGGCCACTACTCTGGGGCACAGTCACTATTTTGACTACTTTTGCATTTGTACTGATATTGAGCGTTAGGGGGGGCTGGCTCCATTCACTATTATTGGCTACTGTGTGCTCACTTACAATACTTGGCTCAGTGGGGGCACTGTTTATACTGTTATAAAGGTTTATTGATAAACTTAGGTGTTACGTGGATGCCAACTATATTTATTTACTATCATTTTTGATTTCAATGGGAACAACAGCAACAGTAATTCAATTTGTTAAAAGAGAGGGGGACAAGATGGATTTACAGGGAGAACCAAAAAAATTTGTTTAAATTAATCTAAATCTTCATGACTGGAGACCTGTCAATGATGGCCAGTATAAAAAAGAAGACACCTCCAATCAAATAGTAGTTAGTTGGTAGATTTACAGTCATGCTGTACCATCCATGTGCTCACATTCCTTTACTACCACATTGTGAGTAATTCCCTAAGGGCAGTTCCTCCCGAACGTCCACCAGGTGTCGCTGCTGCCTACAGTCCGCCGAGGCCCCCGAGTGCACGATCCTATACTTGGTGAAGGTAAGAGCGTGTCCCGCGACATTTTATTTATTATTTTTAATGATTCGGCGTTTTTCCTTTTCCGAATCCGTCAGGTTTTCGTTCGAGTCTAACCACTCCCCCACACATTTTCGTCGGCGGTGCATCTGCTGCCGATGCGCCACACCATCCGAATCCGCGTTAAGCCAAACCCCGGCATTTAGGAAACATCATCGCAAAAACTGAAAATTCGGTACACGTCGGAAAACAACGAATCGGGTGCCCTTAGTAAATGACCCCCAGTGTCCTCACGCACGTTTACCACAGTCTGGCAACTAACGTGCAAAAATGCCATACAACGTGTCCTAGAACTACCATTTGTCAGACTAGGTAGGAAAGAGCGGTGAACTCGTCTCCGGTCCTTCCTCTCCATGTCTGTTGCTCACCCCGGGATCTGTTTCCAGCAGGAGACACCTTGTCCTGTGAATGTAGCCCTGTAAAGAAAACCTGTCCAGGACGATTATTTGGGACATACACTAAAACCTGTATAAAAGAATGTAGTTTAGTGTTTCAAATTTCCTGTTGGAGTCTCTTCAGCTATACCGCAATATAAAAGCAATCCTTTATAACTTACGTGAGATGGGTCATATCGTTGTGGCACATAGAAACCTCACCATGAGGCTGCTGCATAACTGTTATAACAATAGTACTCTGCTTCCAAGAAAAATTGTTGTTAATCGGCGCTCCAGTCCCATAGAAAGAGTATATCACAATGGTGGACAACTGCATACACTCACAACTACTAATCTGCCTGCGCTACATCAGAAGGTTTCTATTATAAATCTCCTTCAGAAAAATATCCATTACAGTAGCCAGCAGTGGCCGCAGCAGCCATTGTGTGTTAACATGGCTTAGGGAGTTAGGCAGGCAAGCCTCGGACTATTTGGTCACAGCTCATTGGTTCAGTGAGCCTACTTCTGCCGCCTCCGGGCTGCTTAACTGGGGGCTGCAGGACTGGCCGTGTGTTTCAAAGCTTGTGCCGCGGCCCTGCTCCACTTTAGCTTCTCCCCCCACCACCCCAACATACATCGTTTGCCCCCTCGATGCCTCTGGTTCCAGTGTCCAACCAAATTGGTGCTACGCCCAGGGCTTAGCTTTAGCGTTACTCTGTTCGGGAGCGGCTCCGCCTCGAGATTAGGAACTGCTCGGCTCAAGACTGATTGCTTCTCAGTCTGGCTGGAAGTTAGGAGGACCTGCTGATTGCTGCACTGCTACGAATCCTTGGTGAGGGCAATCTTCAGCCAGGGGCTGCTCCTCTGGCGCCCCGTCATCCTACGGACCCTCCTCCCAACGCGCTCCCCGTCCACCCTCTGCCCGGACCTGCACACGACCGTTCAGGCTAATATCCCCTCACCAAAGCCGGCCTGGAACTATCCGAGCGACGGGCTCCGTCTCAGACCCGACCGTCACCAAAGTCTGGCTACAGAGTCCGATCGCGTCGGCCTCATCGAAGACAAACCTCCGCTGCTCCTCGTCGGCGTCATCCAGGTTCCTGGGGTGGAACAGTCTGTCCCACGCCCCCACAATAGCCTTGCCGTTGGGCCAGGTGGTTTGGGCTTGTGGCCATAGTAATACACGTGCACCCAAAAATAACCACAGCCCACGCCCCCCTTCCTTCACAGTTTAGTTGCGGCTGCAGTAGCCGCCGCTTGGCACAAAACACCATGCAGGCCCCCACACACTACGTTTCACTCCCCACCAATATCCCCCTCAATGTCACGTATAGTGGAGCGATGGCGGGGATGGTTTAATGAACCCGCAGATCGACAGTAACCTGTCTTCATGCGTTCTGGCTGTTCCCGGGCCAGTGTGAAAGTCGCCTCCAAACGACCAGGACCTGTTGGCTTTTTAACGAGGACATTGCCCGTCTCTTTGGCCTCTGCAATTTCAACATGAATGCGCATTCAGCCCTCCTCTGCTTTTACATGAGGCAAGATCCCTCCCGCAAAATCCGCTGCCCCCTGGCGGGGGGTAGGACGGCCAGTTCGCAGGTGCAACGAGTAGCTGCTGTGTTATACAGCTACTATCTGAAGCGGACAAAGTGTTTCTCGAGGGCTTCACCTTTGGTTTTGTCCAGTCCCTTTGTGCTCTCACAAATCGTTAGGATAATGAGTTTTTCTGGTTGGCAAGAAAATTGTAGGGTAAAGGTTGGAGTTGGGCAGAATGCGGGCCTCTTTTCTGTTCCGTCTTTTTGAGTATTTCTGCGCTCTCTGCTGCCTAGTTCCGAAGACATTTCGGTCGTAATTTTGCTTGATTCACCATCTATCATACCCAGCAGGTGAATCGGTGTAACGTTGTTATCCCCCGGGAGGAGGTGACCGTTTCCACAACTTCTTCGACAAAGCAGTGCTTTGTGGTTGTGCAAAGCCGTCCTAGGGTCCCCCTTATGGCCAAGTCGAATATTGAGTCGGTTCCTTCCCGCCTCCTTTCCGTGCATCCGTCCTCTTTTTCACCTGCTGGGCTCAAGCTTAGCGAGTCTTTCTTATGGACACGTGTTTGCCTATGTTTGTTCTATATCCCCGTAGATCCTCGTAGATGTTTCATAGTTTTCCCTGGAGTGGTCGTTCGTTTGGAGTCTGGTTCAATTGGTTATCCATTCTTTGATGATTTCTGTTTGTAGTGGGTGCGACTCACGGACTGCTTTGAGGCTTGCATGTGTTTTCGTCATATGGCCAAGTATTTCGGCGTTCCGTTGTTGCTGAGAAGACTGAGGGCCCGCCAACGATTTTTTTGGGTATTTGATTGATTCTGAGAGCATGACCCAGCCTCCCCCTGATAAATTGTAAGCTTACTTGATGACTCGATTTTGTGGTTTTATTGTCGGAAAAAGTTACGCTTCAGAATTTGCAGTCATTGTTGGGGGGTCATAGCTTTGCATGCAGGATTTCTCCCATTGGTGGGCTTTTTTTTCCAGGTGGTTGTCATGGCTACTGCCGGCACTGGCCAAGCCCTTATGATCACATTCCGCTTGATGTCGGTCCTGAAGAAGACTGAGGGTTTGGTGGCGTCCTTCTTGACTGATTACAGCGGTGTGTCTGCCTTTCTTGAAACAGGAGATTGACACAATGCCGATTTGCAACTGTCTACGAAGCGGCAGGGTCATATGCTACGCGCTATTTTTTTAAAGAGATGGTCGGCATAGCCGATGGCCGTGCGTAGTTGAGAGAGGTTTCCACTTAGAATTGTGACTTTGCTAGAACTCGTTCCGATTGTGGTGGCGGTGGAGCTGTGGGGGCAGAGAATGACAATACGAGAATGCGCTTTCACGGGGTCCCGTGCGCCACTTCCCCCCCAGCGCTCCACCATCGAATCTCACCCCTCCCGGCTCCCTGCTCGCTCCCCTCCCGCTGTGCGCGCAAGCTTCCTTACTGCTAGTCGCGCTGCCTTCTCCCATTTAAAGTGTCCAGCACGCCATAATTGGCGCTGACCATATTCCCAATTCTTCATAATCCTGCCTCTTCCTGTAACGCCTTGCCGGATCTTTGTCCAGCGATTATTCCTGCCGTCCCCTGTGTATTCATGCGGTTGTTTATTCCTGCGTTCTGGTTGCTGTGGACTTGCGGACTTGGACTTGACTTTGCATCTCTGCCCTCTGCCCTGACCCGGTGCCTGACCTGACTACGAGACTGTCAATCCGCTAAGGTACCTCGACCCTCGGCTGCCACCGCTGGCTGGTCTCACCTTTGGAACGACCTGGTGGTATCCCACCCGCTTTTGCTTTTGGCTCTGGTGAAACCAGTTGCCGCTTGGGCTCCGTCCCAGGTGTTGGCTAGTTCCATCTCCCGCAGTGTCCAGAGGTCCCACTGATCCTTACATCGCTTTTTGGTCGACATGAGAGTATGGTATGGTCCATGCTTTGAATAATCTAATCATCAAGTTCGCTACAGTCTTAGCTTTGCGCTCATACATCTGGTGCTGCGCTTTATTTAACAATGTTAAAATATTGTCTTTAGAGGCTGACCTTTTTTCCTTGGAGAGGTTAATATTGTTTTGCTGATGTATTGTCTCGTTTTTCACTCCAGCGTTTTTCAGGATTTCCACCCCCTGGGGAATAGTTTTGTCCTCCTGCCCCCATCTTCCTGTGGGAATCTGGTGGGGCAGTTTGCCCACTGATGCTCCTTGTTGTCGGATAGCACCTAGCAGCCCACGGTAAGGCTGGGTGAGTGGTATAGTTTTGCTGGCGGCCTCACAATGGGATTGGTACGTTGCTAAGTCTATAACTGCGATAACTTGCCCGTCTGCATTTGAGGGATTGAACCGTTTGCAGCGGTTAAAAAAGCGACTGGTGGGGGTTGCTTTTGTCCTAAAACTAAACTTGGGGGTCTGCAAGACGTTACTCAAGATTTTCAGGTAACGTTGCTGTAAGTAGTTGGGGAAAGTAGCCATCAGCAATGAACTTCGCGGAGACCTGTTTCCTTTGATTGTTGCAGCGCTTATGCATGGCCTCCCCGGATAAATGTCCTTGTCTACGAGGCTTATTGCTGGGCATAGAGTAGTTTGTGCGGGCTTTCTTACTTTTGGCGTTGATGGTTCAGTGAGTAAGTTTGCTGCCTCCAGCCGTGCTGCGGCTAGCCTATTGCAAGGGAACCCTCTTGTTGGGACTTTTGTTAAGGTCTCGTGAGAAGATCAAAAACGGACATTTATGGTTCCGGGCGTTGGCTGTCAGTTGGCAAGGTGGGTGGCCCCTTTTGCCCGTTCCAACTACTGGGCAGTTTTATTTGGCAGCAGTCAAAAGCCCACCCCTTTTTGTGCCACTGGACGGGTCCCCCCTCACCAAATTCCCAGTTTAAATCCTGGGGGTTTTAGGAGGCGCTCTCCGTGGGCATGCGTGCCTGTGCCAGATTTCGGGACCATTGTTCGGATAGGCGCTGCAGGCACCGACTCGGAGGCGGGGCCAGGCATGCGAGGTGGAATGATTTGGGAAGGTCCGGTTTTTCCCACAGTCATTTAAAATGTAACATTGTTATTAATAAAGCTGTTGCCAACCTCCACGTTTTTATCCAGAAGGTGTACTTGGTTTGTTTTGTGGGCGGGGGACGAGGACAGGCTAGGATTTTTGGTTTGGCCATTAATAACGTCAGTCCTTGTCTCACGCATTGTGACCAGCGCAATGAATAAAGCTGTTCCTTTTCATGCCCGTGTTTTGTGCGACCATGGCACCTATTGCCTTTACCAGTTGAAATAGTTGGAAACACAGCAGTGTACACCTAGCCAATGGCTGGTTACCAATCGCATTTGTTTTCATGCAAACACACTGGATTGGGCCCAAGACGTTTCTAAACGCAAGGCAAAACACCTCGTGTGAGGAGCTAAGGGTAGGTGCAACACTTTCCCATTTCTATTCCGTGTTGTAATGGAATCAAACGCACCGGGTGGTGGCCCTCGACGAGACATATGGTTTTGCTACAACGCAACACAATATGAAATCTGGCCTGGTGTCCTTGTATTGTGTACATGCCAAGACCTGGCGCTGATTGCCCATCGTTGCATAGAAACGCATATGCGCACATCACGGGTCGCCCCAGTGGCTTTGATTCCATTACAAAACGGAATCACAAGCGCTAACGTGCGACCACCCTTATGGTGCAGCCACACGTCAGGTTTTAGATACATTTTTTGAAGCCGAAGCCGGTGGGATTATAATGGGCGAGAACATTAGAAAAATCTGCTCCTCCTCTGTTTTTCCCTCCACACCTGGTAGACATCAAAAACTTCATCTGAAAAACTTAGTGTGGGAGCACCCTTGCAGAAACTGTGTGGCTCAGAACCTCAGATTTCCAGTAATCCTTGCAAATAGTCACCTTAAACCATCTCAGAGCTTTTTTTTTAATCCTGATAATCTTTTCTAGTGTTGTTTATTACAATTTAATAGAACAAGCTCTATGTTGCAATAGTAATCTGTTTTTGGCGCTGTATATCAAGGAAATTATTATTAATTATTTTCGGTACTAACCACGTACACTTCCTTCACAACAATTTCAGAATTGGAATTTGACTACATTAACTCTAAGCATTGGATGGGCTCTGCAACCATATCTATGTAATATGCTTCATCCTATAGGCTACTTATATATCTGGTTCTGGTCCACCTAAATTTATGTAGTAATCATATTATATGTATGTATTATTCTCGCTCCCTGTTAATACATCTATGGAGGAAGCTTGTTTCTGGGCCCAGGGCCTTAAGCCCAGCCCATGGTGGCTTTTAATCCGCCCCTGGGGTATCCACATTGCCCCTATGTCCTTACTTATGTTAGGAAAGTGCAGTCGCGGCTTTCTACTAAAAGATACATACCAATAATGTATTTTGTATAGTATATACAATTCTCCATTGCATATGTCAGGAAGATACTTTTCATGTATAAATCTATTGTGAAGGAAAAATGCTGCGCTCCTAAATAATATATACCCCTCACAACACAACTGACTGCACTCTCCACACATATAAAGCATCCCTTTATTTTATTTATATATTCTACTGGAATTATAGCATGCACAGCCACCAATAAATATACAACACCCCCAATTTATTAATACAGTCCCCTAACATTTGGTTTAAATGATGCAAAGTAATCTATGGTATCCTATTACTAATATATCCCACCCTGTTATTATGTTACATGATTTTATATAAAGTGCTACCCTGACCAATGTGAATATATAGCACCCCCTAATATACAGGCCCCCCCAGCTTAGTAATATACTGTATCCCATGTACAGCCCCCCCTCCAGCTTAGTAATATACCGTATCCCATATACAGCCCCCCAGCTTAGTAATATACTATACCCCATATACAGTCCCCCCAGGTTAGTAATATACTGTATTCCATATACAGCCCCCTCCCAGCTTAGTAATATACTGTGTCCCATATACAGCCCCCTCCCAGCTTAGTAATATACTTTATCCCATATACAGCCCCCTCCCAACTTGGACGCCAGCTAACGTTCTCCGACCCGACCCTGGTTTCCGCCCTGTTCGGCTTCTTCCGGAGTGTTGCTCAGCAGAAACCTAGCGAGGAGTCAGGATTTGTGTGGTGGAAATGTGAACTCACTAATATTTTGTGATTGACATATTGGAAAATAAGGACACAGGGAACAGAGAATCGGGAGCTCCAGTTCAGAACTTGATTTTCTATGTTTCAATTTGGGTTTACTGGATACCCTTGACTGTTTTTGTACTCCGCTGTTATTGCTGTATTTTTTATATCCAAAACCTAGGAACATTAGGGTTCTAATTATATTGTTGGGAGTAGAATTAAGATATCCTATTTTAGTGTGGCGTTGGTTGTGTTTCAAATTATGAAATTACTGCAATGTGTGCACGTTACAATAATGAATCAGAACCCGGCAGACGCTCATGCAAAACACGCTCATGCCATTGTCCCGGGGTTCACAAAACTATTATAACAAACACCAAGAGAGAAACAAAGGGGGGATAATACAAATAAAAACAACTCATGATTCCCCAGCTTGGTGAGTCTCTTGATGGCGAATTTCCCTGTTGTCGCACATTGATGCATCTTGACATTCCGTAGTTTCACCAATCCAAAACTTTCAGTCTCAGCGCCATTTTGAGTTCATTGTTTTCGATTACAGAACTTTTTAGGAAATAAGGACAATTAGAAATGACGCTATGTTTACAGTAAACATATAAAAAGTCCACAGGACCCTAATTTGATATCGGCGGTCCCCTATCTTTAAGAACACCCAACTTACAGACGACCCCTATTACAGATGGACCTCTGGATGGTTGGCAATTTAAATATACTTTAGCCCCTGGCTACAAAAACAGCTATACAGTTTATAAGGGTGTCAGCAATTACGCTTTATATTAATCCGGGTTCTTATGATCAAGCCAATATTTAAAAAATACAGATTTAATGAAGACCCAAAAAAAATTATAAATATACATTTTCGACTTCATACAAATTCCAACTTAAAGAACAAACCTACAGAGCCTATCTTGTACGAACTGGGACTGCCTGTATTTGAAAAATGTAAGATCTTAATAGACAGTGGGGGCACATACTTACTTACGCCGTCCTGTCGTTAATCCACGTCCGACTGTCCGACGAGATGAAGTCCGGCGCGTTTCACTAATATCATGCTCCCGATATCCTGCATGTGTCGCTTTCCCCTGAGGTCCACAGAGTTTTGCTTTCTTCAATTCTGGGTAGGTGGAGTGATTTCTTGTACACAATTTGAAATTTTAAAGCCCTGCGTGTCTGATCAGTCGGTTGTCCGATGCTACACCCCGATTGTGTGTCCGCATCGATAGCGTGTCCAAAAACACCTGTTAATGTGGAGCAAAGTCGGAAAGTCGAGAAACAATGGAAATGCGGTGTGCGGACCCTTAGGTAAATTTGCCCCAATGTGTTTGCAATATAGGTCAGATCAGTGTAGTGGAACTCTGTAACCCCGTGGATGATGACGTAGCTACCCTGGGATAAGAGTCTAAGTGGTACATTGTTTTTCACATTCACCAGAGCCTGCCGCAAACTGATTGGAACTTGTTGCGTGGGTACCACAGGTCGTTCACGGCGTGACTTTGTCCGCGGTGGCAATCCAAAGGAGACGTGCAGAAACTCCATATGGGAAGCAGCCCATGCCCATACCCCCTTCACCATCCCCCTCTTCTTAGGCTGTATAAATCTCTGCAGAAATCAGGGCCAGGAGAGTGTCGCCGTTCCAGATCTCATCGAGGGTGAAGTGCGTGGCAAAGTGATCCCTGGAAAAAGCCAAGGAGGAGGGGAGTGGTAATGGAGGTTGGACGGGTGGAGGGGGTAGCCACTCAGGAGTGGTAAGTGTTCTGAGGGTTGTGAATAGTTCGTGGATGGGGGGAACACGGAGTGAGGCGAGCTCACTCTTCCCTCCCTCTTCCTCTCCGACAACC
The DNA here is from genome assembly GCA_019512145.1 of Engystomops pustulosus. Lineage (NCBI taxonomy): Eukaryota > Metazoa > Chordata > Amphibia > Anura > Leptodactylidae > Engystomops > Engystomops pustulosus. The sequence goes on from CM033642.1 coordinate 152,211,025, forward strand.
CCTTCCAGTCGACAAGAAAGAACTGCTTTCCTCTGACCACTTCCTATCCAGGACCCTCCTTAACCTCGTAGATTAACCCTCTCAACTTACTTGTTCAATTGGACATTGGATGGTATGCAGATGAGAATCCAGCTTCAAGTGAAGTTGACGCACCGGATTCGCCAAAATCGAACTGGACCCATGGTCCAGGCAATGTACGGGGAAGTCCATGAGCCAGAATATGTGCCGGCAACAGACTGGCAAGGTGTGGAGCTTATGTCAGGCCTGCCGAGGAGTCCGGTGCTTTCCCAATAATCTCTGAGGCACTAAGAGACGTCGCCTGTGTAGCAACTCCAATTTTCAGGAACAGAGTCTTTGGTGGACTGGATCAAAGAGAATTTTGCCCACTGATTCCTCCTCCTCTTCTCTTCCCCTCTATAAGACCTCCCCTCCTCCTGTTGTGGTCAGGGGCTTCTCGAGACGGACCACAGAAATTGATGCTGGTGAGACCACAGCAGCATCCATAAAGTTTCCTGCAGAGCTGGAATCCAGAAAGCACAAATATGAACTGGTGCTACTTGTCTCAGACTGAAAGGACATAATATTCAAAGTGGAGCAGCTTTGGCTCTCACCTAGGGAACGCTTCTCCCAAAAACCCTAGGCGCTGTGTTTCCTCGGACGCTGAGGATGGACTGGATACGTCCTCCATGAAAACGTGCTCGGGCTGGCACAATAAGACGAAGTTCTCCTGTCTTCATATGGAACGCTCTTGGGTAGTAGACGAGATCTATCCACTTCATCATTTCCTCTGCAGCAACACGGAAGTGGCCAGACACGGTCTTTGGCAGACATGAGCCAGGCAGGGCAAATGTTGGTCCTGACTTGCAGTTGTTCCATATCTGCTCCTCAGAATGCCTTAGCCAAACAGATGTCACTCTGAGTGGCCAGAGAGATTAATACCACTCAGGCGTAGACAGTCAGGTGACATCAGCCAGTGATCGTAATTCGGCCAGAAAGAACCTGAACGCAGGTTCGCTGTCTGTCTCCAGCAGGTTCCTCAAAGAGGACCAGAATTCAGCAAGAAGGAGAATATGTTTAGCTGTGACTGGGTCTTGTCCTGTTCCCCAGAGGGAGCCTCTTCCAGAGCCTTTCCGAAAAGAATGCCACCTAGACCAGGTAGAGGCTTGCTTATGAGGACTCCCGTGAATAGCCCATGCCCCCAATCAATTGTACACTGCCCTTTAAAAAAACCTTCAGGATAACGCGCGCACCCATGAATCAGGTTCGCACGCACCGACCAGACAATACCGGGACAGGAGTGTGACAGGTGGAGTTGGAGCTGTTGGGGCGCTTGAGCACAGAGCTGGCAAGGCAAGAATCTCCAGAAGCCATCCACTCTGCGGGTCTGATAAGACAAGGCTGTCCTGGCCACCGCTTCGTCATCCTAGGATCACAGGCAAATTTGGCGATCTCAACAAATTGGCGGCGTCCAGCCCCATCACAGGTTTAGCTTTGGTCCAATGACAAACCAGAAAATACTATCGCCATAACTATTACCAAATTATGATACCGACAATATGTCATGGAATCATTGAAACACCACAATGCCATTTACCAATAACTACTCACGATCAAACCACTATTCCAAAAAATAGCGCTAAACAATTTCCCAAATGATCCATTCAACAAAAAACACAGCATTTATCACAAACAAAAGGGGAAAATACCAACATCCTGATAATGAACAGAAGGCTCTATACACAATCAGTATTACCAATAACGTCCACTAGAAACTATAAACTCATTTATTGATGATCTTTACCGCCATTTGTATTATACAAACTCACCGAGCAAGGACATATCTCACTATTACCAAAAGGCACATATAACATTACCTCATGATTATTCCAATACATAATGACGAATAATACTGCAATACTAATGAAAACTATCATCACCAGTATCTACCACCATATAGTGACCATATATAGAGATCCAGTCGTGCACATAGGCTCCGTGGATCCAATGACTTACAGTGAAGTAGCTTTCCCTTCTGTCTGATCTTCCAGCGCTACTTGCGTCATGACTCATATCTGCTGTTTGAGAAAACAGGTTGACATCATCCTAGCTAGACCTTCACCACCTCACCCGACCACAGCACCGTGTACCCTACATATATCGACATAGCCTTTACACCACAACTGACCACACGGTGCCCGCCCACATATATCATATATATTCTCACCCACACCTGACCACACTGTGCCCTCCACTCATATCAATATAAGCCCCCTAACATATATAATCCTTGCCCAACAACTTAGACCACATGTGCGGGGGGTCCCGCCAGACGAACTTCATTAGGTTAGGTCTCTGCCCTAGCCTTTTAATTACAAGCTCTAGTTGAATAAATCATTAGGTTAGCCCCCCCACGCGAAATTTATAAGATACGAGATTTTGATGTCCCAGCAAGGGGGTGAATACACACAATGCACACATGATAGTACCGGGGCTTAATACACACCATTGAATGTAACAGCGCAATGGGCTGATAAACACAACACAGTAATGTCGCGCACAGGGGCTAATACCCACACACACAGTATGTCCACAGCACAGGGGAGTTAATATACACAGTGCTGTCCAGGACGTGGTGAATCACACACAGGTGATTCACAGCACAGGGGGTTCATACACACACAAGTGATTTCACAGCATGGGGGGTTCCAACAGTGATTTCACAGCAAGTGGTTCATACGAACGTCGAATTCAAAAACCAGGGTTATCAATAGAAACATTCTTAAAACCATAACAAAACGATGACAATAACCCACACCACACAATGCTGGCCTTCAACTATATACACTATGAATCAACAGTACAGTTACATTATAACTGAGAGCTGTCCTCACACTAGAAGGGAATCTGTGATACAATACTTATCCCGCCAACAGGCAGAAGTGGGCATCTAGTCCCGGAACATGTGACTTGTCTTCTCCTTCAAGCCGTAATCGACCGTACTTTGGCTGAAGATTTTCCACCAGTGGTCCCTGCTGCTCCTGGCAGCACATGCCCCAACTAAAAATACCACAGTTACCACTGTATAAGACCCTGGATAACAGAAGTTGCCCCCCCAAATAATAATAACCCCATAATAAAAAAACCTGTGGCCCCTGTATTAACCAAGAATACCATGGTGACCAAGTAAGTTATTACTTTAGTTACTGCTCCTGACAATAATATTGTATTTTATATATGTTTGCCCCCCAATTATTACACATATTAAGTCCCCATGACTTAATTTATATATGGCCCCTGTTATTAAATTAATTTACCACTTAGTTGCCCTTTCTAATATAACTGGGGGGCCCTATGATTTTATATGCTGGCCCCCCCAAGTAAATTATTTAATGTACTGGCCCCCATCAATGGACTACTGATTACTGGCCTCCCCGCCCGTGAACTATTTTATATACTGTCCTCTCCCCAATAAATTATTTAATATAACTGGGCCCCTCTGTAATTATTTATACACTGGCTTCCCACTATTATTTAATATACTGCCCCCCCCACCCATTGAATTTTGTATACGCACTTTGGTCATTAATCTTGTTTCCTCAATTTTTACGGCTTTCAATGTGCCACTTCACTCGAAATAACACTTCACTCTTTGGGTTCAGTACGATCCTACTTCATTCATTCATTCACATTACCCGGTTGTCATACTTCGGTGTACAGAGCTTTGGGTGAGGTGTAAATTTTTTGCAGGATGACTTACTTTTTTTTTCTACTATTTTTAGGACAATACGACCTTTTTGATCACTTTATGTTGCAAAATAGCAAAAAAGTGGCGTTCCCGACATTTGGCCTGCGATTTTCCAGCCGGTTTCATCACATCGTAATAACTGTTATCATATTTTGATAGACCTTAGACATTTGGGGCTGCGTTGATACCCAACCTTTTTATGGTTTTACTTGTTATTTTTATATCAGTTCTAGAAAAGGGGGTAATTTGACTTTTGGTTTTATTATTTTTTTTTTTAAATTCAGTTTTTTAAATATATTCTTTGACTATTTTTCATACCCCTAGTGTACTTAACTTACAGTTTGTTAGTAATATGGTTATTTTCTATATCATCTATTGCAATGTGCAACTTGCACATTTAATAGATCAGCAGGAATGAACAGCCTCAGGGGCTGTTACATGATGATTGCTGCTCCCGATGATGTCATGGGTAGCGATGATAGCAAAAGGTGGCAGCACCCAATCTTTTATACAATAGCCCCCACCCATCTATTTACTGCTGCTGGTTGATTAGCACGTAACCATTATTGCAGGAAGGCCTCGCGTGATCTCAATTAGCGTTTCATGACTCCTGTGATTACTCACGCAAAGCAAATGTGTTACTGTGAGGCCCCGGCGGCCAGGGTACATGTGATCGCAGCTTTAATATACTTGTTCCTCCCCATTTAATAATTTTTATACGGACCCCACATAATTATTACATATGCCTGTCCCACACATGCATATTACATTATCTGTCTCCCCCCCCCCCCCCCATGAATTATTCATTTCTTCCTCACTAATGAAATAATTACGTATTCTGCCCCCCACAAGAAAGTTATGTAATCTGTCCCCCCACAATTATTACCTATCCTAGCGATCTAACCTCTATCTATCAGACTAAATCTAACCGGTGCCGTGATTCACTAGGACGTGGCGCCCGATATCCTGTCCTGCATGTGCCGCTTCCCGCAAAGGTCCGATGGAGTTCCTTCTTCTTCCAAGTGCATTTAAGTGATTGATCTTGTAACACAATTTTAATTTAAATCCAGCTTCCGTTCTAGTCCTGTCGGATTTGTTTTTTCGTCTGATGGCACGCGCCAACCTGCAGCTGCACCACATCCGATTGCACGGAACACAATCCCTTGTTTAAATCCCACAGCTGTTATCCCCAAAAAACGTCTGACAACGCCGATAGTGTGGCCCGAGGACCTTAGTAAATAACCCCCTAGGTGTTATAGGGATTTGGGGCATTTTTAGTAATTTTTTTTGTATTTTAGCACATGCATAGGTGCCACTGTGCCTTTCGATTTACGGGATCTTACAATGCATTGCCTTTGAATAGCCCTGGGTCCTGATCGTACCTGAGGCAGCCATAGAAACAATCAGCCGCCCCGTTACTGCACGTAGGGGGTGGGAAAAAAAAAAAGTTGATCTGGGAGGAGAGACCCCTGGCAGGCAAGTTAACTGCCGAATCGTGCTGGCCGCAGCTTTAACATGTTACACCCTGCGATTGGAGCTCATTCGAACGTTGTTGGTTACAACTGGGGTGTCAGCTGTTATTTAACAAACTGACACCCCATGTTTTATGATGCAGCTAAGCTCTGATTACAAGCTGACTGCATCAGCTCGGCGTTTTCAATGTCGTGGCCCTGAGCGTTAAGCCCAGCACTCAGTGCCGATATATCCCCATGCAGACGCAATGTACACAATGCCAAAATGCAATAATGGAAAACCACCTGCAGTGGAGACAAAATGAGGTAAATAAGCGCTACATACCTTTACTGCCAGAGGAACACTACCCCAGCAGTGAAGCCAATGTTTTGGCCATGCAAACTTCTAACTGCACTTTCCAATGCCTCATAAATGCCAGTGGTGAACTTATGATGCACCAATGAGTAGCCTCCACCGGATTGTGCATCCAATACTGTCCGTTGTTTGTTTGACTTTTCAGTGCTGAAGAACAGGGATCCCCGCTGCATACAGCCAGGGCATTTTTATGTCATTTACTCTACAGGCAAATCTCAAGAAGGCACCCCTTCCCAACGTGAATAAAAATATATAAATCCCCCCACCCCCACAAATTAAATTATAAAATTTACGATTATAGCATATCAGTCCTAAAATTAGAAATATTTTTATACATTTGCTCCATAAAATAGCGTTTTAAATCTCACTTCTCCCATTGTCCCCTTACCCCTCTTCCTTCTTCTTCTGCTGTCCGGCTCCTGGTTCCTGCTGATTGACATTTATCACATTGCACCACATGTACATTTCACCACATGGGAGCTCAGAGATGGAGCCCTGTAAGAGACCCATTATCAACAGCACCAAGATGCAGATGCTATTGATTCTTGTGCAAATTGGAGAAGGTAAGAGGACAGATCACGCCACTATATCTGCTCTACATGGTCGGAGCCTGGTGTGTCACACATCCCACCCGGTGGTAGAATGGCCTTGTACACAGCCGTTACAGCATATTATGGCAGGTTGCTTTATAACACAAGTGAATTGAACGTCTGAGCGAGCAAACCACTACGAAGAAATTGGCACCTCTCCTTGCTTCCTTCTTAGTGCAAGAACTATGTTACTGATGGACAAGACCACTCCTTGTATACAGCCAGTATATTGGAGTCACATGACCAAAACTTTATGTGATAAATGAAACAAAATCAGGAGCGTACTGTAGAAACAAAGGGCGGGCCCGATCGCATACTTCGTGATGGGGCCCCCCTTCCTGCTTTCAAATATGCATATTACACTCACATATATACACATACATATATACATTTATATACATAAACATACAGTTCTTCCACTCATTCACCACATTTATCATTCCTTTAACCCCCACATAAGAAGCATATGCACACATACATTTATATACACACACATATACACTCACTGGCCACTTATTAGTACAGCTGCTCGTAACGGGGTGGACCCCTTTGCCTTCAGAACTGCCTCAATTCTTCGTGGCATAGATTCAACAAGGTGCTGGAATCATTCCAGAGATTTGGTCCATATTGCTGATGTCATCACACAGTTTCCCGCAATTTGGTCGGCTCACATCCATGCTGCGAATCTCCCCTTCCCACCACATCCCAAAGATGCCTCTATTGGTTTGAATCTGGTGACTGTGAAGGCCATTTGAGTAAGTGAACTATTGTCAATGTATGCAAGAAAACCACCGTCTGAGATTATTCCCAGCTTTAGAACATGGCCCATTACCTGCTGAAAGTAGCCATCAGAATGTTGGTACATTGTGGTCATAAGGGATGGACTGGGTCACAACAATCCCATGTGGCTTTGGCGTGCAACGATGCTCAATGGGTACCAAGGGGCCCCAAAGAGTGCCAAGAAAATTCCCCACACCCATATTCCACTCCCCACACCCCCACCACACCAGCCGAACGCGTTGATACAAGGCAGGATGGATCCATGCTTTCATGTTGTTGATGCCAATTCTGACCCCTACCACTGAAGTCGCGCAGAAGCGAGACTCTCAGACCAGGCAACTTTTTTTCCCATCTTCTACTGTCCCAATTTGATGATCTTGTGCAAATTGTAAGCCTCAGTTTCCTGTCTTTATCTGAAAGGAGTGCACCCGGTGTGTTCCTTCTGCTGCTTGTCGCCCCTCCACCTCAATTCGACGTCTGTGCGTTCAGAGATGCTCTTCCTGGCCTACCTTGGTTGTAAACGGGTGGCGATTGATTCACTTTTGCCTTTCTATCATCTCGACAGCTGCCCTTCTTCCTCTGACCTCTGGATCACAAGGCTTTCCCGCCACCAGAACTTCCGCTCACTGGATGTTTTCTTTTTCGGACCATTTCTGTGTAAACCCTAGAGATGGTTGTGCGTGAAAATCCTCAGTAATCACAGTTTTCTGAAATACTCAGAGTCTACCAGCCCTTCTGGCACCAACAACCATGCCACATTCACACAGGCACCAAATACCGTTCTTTTCTTTCCCCATACGATTCCTCGGTTGAACTGCAGGAGATTGTCTTGACCATGTCGACAGCCTAAATGCACTGAGTTCGCCATGTGATTGGCTGATTCAAATTAAGTGTTAACGAGCAGTTGGAGACAGGTGTACCTAATAACGTGGCCGGTGAGTGTGTGTTTATATATAATAATATATATAACATATTATCACATAATGTTCTATCCAATGTGTATATGATATATAATTAATTATATATATGATGGTTCACATCTCCATTCTTTATTATCAGGTCAGATGCGGGCCCTTACCCTGGTGGGCCCCCTGCCTGCTTGGCTGCTACCCCACTGTACTATCCCCTGGCAAAAATACAGGGATCATGTGTCTCTCACGGGAATTTGATTTTTATTGTTCTGGGGCATTAACCCCAGGGTGTTTGTTTGACTGTTTCTAGACAGAGTATTGCGTGAATGTCATACGGTCATATAAAACCAAGTAGAGCTTCGTTTGGTAGAAACTATTGTCTGTTGGAGTGTGAATTCATAATTGCATCCAAAGGCAGGAGGGGTGGCACAGCATGCTATGGGGCTTTTTTCTCTTTAAAGGGACAGAACGACTGATCATCTCCAATCTCACCCCCATAGAAAACCTTTGGGGGAGTTGAAAGTCTATGATGCCTAGCGACAAGCCCCCAACAATCACTGCTCTAGAGAGACCTGCATGAGGAATGGGCCCCATACGCAACACTGTTGCAACTTTGTTGAAGGCTGTGACGATGACAACTTTTGCTATTGACCAAATATTTATGTTCCACCATAATTTACAAATAGTCGTTACAAGTCAGACAATAGGGCAGATTTATCAGTGCTGAACGTCAGAATATTTCTAGTTTCCCGTGGCAACCAATCACAGCTCCCCTTTAAATATTCATAGCACTGTAAAATGAAAGCTGAGCTGTGATTTGGTTGCCATGGGCCCCTGGAAATAGTCTGACTTGCATAGACAGCTTTAATAAAATCTGCCCCAATGTATTTTCACTTGCAGCAATTGGTGACTGACAAAATACTTTTTTGTGGTGTTCCCTCTGTAAATGGCACAAAATGCCATTTCCTTCAACCATTTCACGTATTTTGAATTTTTTTTAACAATCCAACCCTGTTAATACATTTGATGTTCAATTCTTTTTATCTACATCTTGCCCCCAGCACAGACCCCTCCTCCTTAATAGTCATCCCCCATGATTTTCACCTACTGTTCAGAGTCTCACTCAAGTTTCCGACGCCTCATTCATTTAACCTACCTCAGATCCTATTCCCACTCTCTTCCAGTTATCCCCCATCAGGTTCTCCCCCCTTCTGTTTTCCTCCTTTAGAATGGAACCCCTCCCAGTTTGGCAGTCATTACGGGCCCCCCTTCCCCAGCAACATACTGGGGCAGATTTATTACCCGTTGCTGTCGCGATCCAGTGACGCGTCTCCTTCGAGGATTCGGGTTTTCCGGCGATTCACTAAGGTAGTAGCGCCATTTTGTCACATAATAACCCAATAATTTGTACCACCACCACCCTCCTGTTTACAATAATAAATCATTAGACCAATACTAGAACAATAGCATATAATCCTAATGATCCCTAATGATCCGTTTCAAAATGCATCACAACACTGAGAAAAGGATATTTTGCCTAATCACAATTGCTTGTCACATTGCGTTTACATTAACACAATATTAGTGTGGTGTAAACGTATGCATTAACCAGCGTTCACCGCTTGCATTTTGTAAATTCATGTGACACATGTAATTGGTGCAAGCCTCCGCTTTTCAGCTGTTGTGATGTGTTTGAAAATGCTGTGTTATCACTACTACTGTCTCCTTCTGTGCAGCCCGCTCCCATCTGTTTGATAGGGGGTCTATAAATAACACCAAATAATTTCTCGAAGCATACAACAGACCATCCACCACCGCCGCTCGTTGCCTGCCTTTCTTAAGAGTGTAAACCCTTGAATATTAACACCCCAATCATGCGATGCATCAGCCATGGTCCCGCTACACCAAAACATCTAACTTTCCTCCAATACCGATAGCTTCCTCACTCATTTTGCCTGTATACTTCTGCAATGGCCAATTCTAGCATATTTGCTGCCTGGTGCGAATATTAAAATGCCTTGCCCCCACCCCCGCTCCCGTTGTAATGCTGAAAACTTTACGAACAATTAACAATCCCGGCAGGAGGCTCACTGACACTGTTGACTGACTACAGGGTCTAGAGTCCTTATTGCATCTAGTACCTTATAGATGACATCTCTTCATCAGGAGGATTCTTTAGTCCATGATTCTCCATCCATGATATCAAAAGGTGAATTCACGTCCAGATATGCTTCTCTCGTTCGCATCTCCACCCCGGCTCCCCCGTAAAAATATCCACAGTCACTTACGTATACAGTCCTGATACCAACACTGCGCTCCTAGAATAATTATATACCCCTCACACACAACTGACTGCACTCTCCACACATATAAAAGGCCCTTTATTTTATTTATATATCCCTTACTGGAATTATAAGCATGCACAGTCCCCAATAATATACAAAACCCAATTTTATTAATACAGTTCCCCTAACATTTGTTTAAATGATGCAAAGTTAATCTATGTATCCTATTACTAATATATCCCACCCTTTTATTATGTTACATGATATATAAAGTGCTAACCCTGACCATTGAATATATAGCACCCCCCCTAATATACAGGCCCCCCCCAGCGTAGGTAATATACTGTATCCCCATGTAGCCCCCCTCCAGCTTAGTAATAGACCGTATCCCATATACAGCCCCCCAGCTTAGTAATATACTATACCCCATAGACAGTCCCCCCGGTTAGTAAATATACTGTCTTCCATATACATCCCCCTCCCAGCTTAGTAATATACTGTTCCCAGATACAAAGCCCCCAGCTTAGAATATACTTTACCCATATACAAAGCCCCCTCCCAGCTTAGAATGTACGGTATCCCATATACAGCCCAGCTTAGTAATATACGTTTTTGCCCCCAGCTGAAATCTGCCCATATAAATATATAACCCACCCAGGAACAGAAATTGAATATATACAGCCCCCCAGTATAAACATTATTCTGCCCCTATTATATATAGAGCACCCCCTCCCCTGTATAATGACTATAGGCCCCGTATAATGATCTCACAGCCCCCCCCCCATTATAACACAATTCTTGCCCCTATAATAGATAAAGCACCTTCCCCCCAGGATAAAACATTCTGGCCCCATATAAGAGATACAGCACCCCCCAGTTATAAAACAATTCTTGCCCCATATATATATACAGCAAACCCCGCCGTACAAAACAATTATGGCCCCGTATAATTTATACAGCACCTCCCCCACACACACACAGTATAAACACACATTATGAGCACCATATAATATATACAACATGCACCCCCCTAGTATAAAAATTATGGCCCCGTATAATATATACAGCACCCCCCCCCCCAACACACCAGTATAGAAACAGTTATGGCAGCCATAAGTATATACCCCCCCCCCCCACCCCATCAGTATAAACAATTCTGGCCCCATATAATATATACAGCACCACCCCCCGTATAAAACATCTGGCCCCATATACTATATACAATCACCCCCCCCCACCCCATTACAAACAATTATATGGCCCCGTATAATTTATCCAGCACCTCCCCAAACACACACATATAACAACAATTTATGGCACCATATCAATATATACAGCATCCCCCCCCCCTAGTATATTGGTGGGTTGGTGGGTGGGTTGGTGTGTGTTAAAAACATTCTTGCCCCGTATAATATATACAGCCCCCCCCCCAACACACACATTATACAACCATTTATGGCACCATATATAATATCACCCCCCCACCCAGTATATAAACAATTATGGCCCCATATAATATATACACCCCACCCCCCACAGTATAAAACATTATGGCCACATATAATGTATACGTACCCCCCCGATTTCCGTCGCGCGCATGCCAGCGCCGATGCGCCACAATCCGATCGCGTGCGCCAAAATCCCGGGGCAATTTAAGTACAAGCGGCGCAAAACGGAAATATTCGGGTAACACGTCGGGAAAACGCAAATCGGGCCCTTAATAAATGACCCCCATTATCTAATGAGAGCAGGGCCTTAATATGGAATACCCACTGAAACAATGAACCCGAGCATCTATGCCCCCCCCCCCCCCCCACACACACAGTATAAAACAATTATGGCCACATATAATGTATACAGCACCCCCAGTATAGAACAATTATAGCTCCATATAATATATACAGTACTTCCCCCTCTCCCAGTATAACATGACACCTCCCCACTCCCCCTTATTAGCCACATAGAATTAATGAAAGTGCATTAAAAATAATAAAAATCATACTCACCTGCTGGCAGCTGCTTCCTCGGCGCGCGGCTACGGTCTTCACGCGGCTCTTCTGTGAGCCGCGGCTCCGCACAGTGACACAGGCAGCGCAACGTCATGATGCCTGTGTCACTGCTTACAACGGAGCGATGCAGCAGCCGGATAGGCACTGCGTTGCTCCGCATATAAATTGCGCCTGTGTCTTAAAGAGACAGGCGCGATTTATTTGAACTGGTGGGCGATTCGGGCGCTAACGGGCATCCAAATCGCCCACCTTAGAGTGGCGAATTTTGCCGCCCTTTACAGGGATCCGCATTCTGCCGCCTGAGGCGAGATTTTCATCTCGCCTCATGGCAGATGCGGCCCTGCTTCTGGCATTTGTGAACATACAGTTTAATTTTGCACAGTTATTTATTTGATTTATAGTAATTTTACTGGCACATATATCCTCACTATTGTTTTGTAACTTTTGGACCTTCCTATCCACTGCCTTCTGTAACAGAGGGCAGGACGAGGCCATGTTATCTCACAGCCGGCAGGCGCATAGTATGACGTGGCAGCGACCGCGTCATACTGTGCGCCTGCCAGCAGATAACCTGGCCGCGTCCTGCCACCTGCTACAGAAGACAGAAGAGGAGCCGGGAAGCCAGAAGAGGAGCCGCGATGACATCGGAGGAGCTGCGCGGACATTGGGGCCGCCGGAGGGTGAGTCCTGGGCTGGCTGTAAACTTAGGGGCAGAATGGGCTGGCTGTATACCACTGGGGGCAGGCTGGGCTGGCTGTTTACCACTGGGGGCAGGCTGGGCTGGCTGTATACCACTGGGGGCAGGCTGGGATGGCTGTATACTTAGGGGGCAGAATGGGCTGGCTGTATACTACTGGGGCAGGCTGAGCTGGCTGTATACTTAGGGGGCAGGCTGGGGTGGCTGTATACTACTGGGGGCAGGCTGGGCTGGCTGTATACTTAGGGGGCAGAATGGGATGGCTGTATACTTCTGGGGCAGGCTGGCTGTATACTTAGGGGGCAGGCTGGGCTGGCTGTATACTTAGGGGGCAGAATGGACTGGCTGTATACTACTGGGGCAGGCTGGGCTGGCTGTATACCACTGGGGGCCGGCCGGGCTGGCTGTATACTACATGGGGCAAGCTGGGCTGGCTGTATACTACTGGGGCAGGCTGGGCAGGCTTTATACTACTGGGGGCGGGCTGGGATGGCTGTATACTACTGGGGGCAGGCTGGGCTAGCTGTATACTACTGGGGGCAGGCTGGGCTGGCTGTATACTACTGGGGGCAGGCTGGGCTGGCTGTATACTACTGGGGGCAGGCTGGGCTGGCTGTATACTACTGGGCGGCTCCGGTCTTCACACGGCTCTTCTGTGAGCCGCGGCTCCGCACAGTGACACAGGCGGCGCAACGTCATGATGCCTGTGTCGCTGCTTACAACGGAGCGATGCAGCAGCCGGATAGGCGCTGCGTTGCTCTGCATATAAATTGCGCCTGTGTCTTAAAGAGACAGGCGCAATTTATTTGAACTGGTGGGCGATTCGGGCGTTAACGGGCATCCAAATCGCCCACTTTAGAGTGGCGAATTTTGCCGCCCTTTACAGGGATCCGCATTCTGCCGCCTGAGGCGAGATTTTCATCTCGCCTCATGGCAGATGCGGCCCTGCTTCTGGCATTTGTGAACATACAGTTTAATTTTCCACAGTAATTTATTTGATTTATAGTAATTTTACTGGCACATATATCCTCACTATTGTTTTGTAACTTTTGGACCTTCCTATCCACTGCCTTCTGTAACAGAGGGCAGGACGAGGCCATGTGATCTCACAGCCGGCAGGCGCATAGTATGACGTGTGGGCTTGCTGGCTATATACTGGGGGGGGGGGGGGCTGTGACCAATGCATTTCCCACCTTCGGCTTATACTCAAGTCAATAGGTTTTCCCAGTTTGGTGGTAAAATTGGGGGTCTCGGCTTATACTCGGGTCGGCTTATACTCGAGTATATACAGTACTTAAAGTTCAGTGAACTCCTCTTTTTTGAACTCCGCTTGTTTGAACAAGCCAATTAGAAACACAAGCGAACATGAGCAAGCTCATTATATAAGATTATTTAACTGAATGCTTACATTTATTGTTTTAGCACCACTTTAGTGCATGCAACATTTGTTCCTCTATATAACCACCTTTGTTTGTGTAACTAAAAATTATACAATTTGCCGATATACTGTCAGTATTAAATCCTAATGGTTTTCTAGATCTCTGCTTGCTGTCCTTCTATAGGAAGCTTCTTCTTGTGATGTAATGGATACACAGGTGCACGAGCCGTTATCATCACTGAGAGTAATAGGGGTTGTGTGATACTAACGGCTCGTGCACCTGCATGTCCATCACATCACCATGGACAGATTTCTATTCACTGGCGTAAACGTAGAAGCTTCCTCTGTAGAAGCAGAGATCTACAAAACCTGTGAAGAATGGATACAGAAAGTATATTGGTAAATTGCATTGCTTTTCCTTAAACAAACAATATCAATTATTTCCTGAAAGTGGACAACGTGGTAAAATTGGGGGTCTCGGCTTATACTCAGGTCGGCTTATACTCGAGTATATACGGTACTTAAAGTTCAGTGAACTCCTCTTTTTTGAACTCCGCTTGTTTGAACTCCACTTATTTTCACAAGCCAATTAGAAACACAAACCAACATGAGCAAGCTCATTATATAAGTTTATTTAACTGAATGCTTACATTTATTGTTTTAGCACCACTTTAGTGCATGCAACATTTGTTCCTCTATATCACCACCTTTGTTTGTGTAATGAAAAGTTATACAATTTGCCGATATACTGTCAGTATTAAATCCTAATGGTTTTCTAGATCTCTGCTTGCTGTCCTTCTATAGGAAGCTTCTATTGTTACTCCAGTGAATAGAAATATGTATGTGATGGATACACAGGTGCACGAGCCGTTATCATCACTGAGAGTAATAGGAGTTGTGTGATACTAACGGCTCGTGCACCTTCATGTCCATCACATCACCATGGATAGATTTCTATACACTGGCGTAAACGTAGAAGCTTCCTCTGTAGAAGCAGAGATCTACAAAACCTGTGAAGAATTGATACAGAAAGTATATTGGTAAATTGCATAACTTTTCCTTAAACAAACAATATCAATTATTTCCTGAAAGTGGACAACCCCTTTAAAGCTCACCCAACTTTATGTACTCAAGGCTGCTGGAAGTTGGCTGACCATTTTTCCCTTGAGAACACATGCATGCTTGGGTGAGCTACTTGTGCATGTTTATGGGGGTGGTGTGTATAGGAACATTCAGCAGACAGTCGTCTAATGTGCATGCTATACATACTGTGACCATAGTACAAATACTATAGTACAGATGCTTATGGTATTAAGTACAGATAAAGGTCACAGTACTGTAAGCAATAAAGCACAGGATTAGTGTTGCCTGTAATCTATGCTAGCCTTTCCTTCGTGTATTTGCCCTCTGTGTTATTGCTATCTCACAAAATAATTATTCTTGTCTTTGGGCTCCCTCTTTGTATTTAACCACTTGAGCATATTCCAGGTAAATGGCAGAACATTTGTTCAGAGATTTATAGGATTTTCTGCCAAACAACTTTCTGGGGAATATTGAGTAGCACGGGCCCTCCAGAAGCCTCCTGTACACCTGTACCCACATCCCTAATGAATTGTGTCACTCTTTCTTTACATACATAATACTGGGACGGTGCCAGGATCTCATAATGATCTCCTAAAAGGCAAAACTAAAATGAATAACCATTTTGGCATTGATGTTTTCTCTGGTATCTGTAATGTTTTTACTAAACATTTTTGAGTTGCAAACTCAAATATTTTTTCCATAGTCATTGCTTACAGGGGTGCAGAGGTATCACCCAGGTCGTGGTAACCTATATAATACCAGATTGCACATTATACTGTACTTCTCCATTGATCGGTCTAGTTATGTATATTTTGTTCATACCATAAAAATGCATTTGTTGTGGCTTAATTTCTGTTCATTTTTACAGTTTCTACTACCAGTTCTCTCAATATATCTCTTTGTTTGATTTCCTTGTTTTTCTCTTGTGGTTCGAGGCAATACACTCTCCCTCCCTCTTTCTTCTGTACCCCATCCTTTTGCCCTTTCGGCACTGATCTTAGCAGTGGCTTTTATTGTAAATTCCTACGGGCAGATCAATACATTGTCGACATGTGGACCCTGCTTGTGGCACATTAGGGTTCTTATCATTTCTAACTTACAGAGAATAAATAGTAAAGAGTGGGAGAGAGATAAAAGATTGGATGAGGGGGAGGAAATGAAAGGGAGAGGTTAAGTGGAAATTTTGTAAAAGAATGAAGTGGATGAGATGGTTGTCACAATGCCAAATAAAAAATGCATATTTACTGGAAGCAAATAAATACAGATATAATCTCATTTAAGAGCTCATGTGTCTCTGCCATGTGATTCAAAACCCCAAATCTCATGTTCCCTCCAGGGCTGCAGTAAGACGTCACCCACATTATCCTTGGCACACAAAGCTGCCCTATTACCCTCGCCCCACTGGGTAAACAGGGCCCAGGGCCCAATCTGTACCCAGCACCATCCTCTCTTATTCTATCCCGCTGAAGCACAAGTCCTGCCAGGATCACAACACTAAAACCCCCTCCTCCATTCTCAGTGGTGTGTTTATCTATGCCATTTGCTGAGCTGTTTTCATTAATTCTCTCTTTCTCTATTTCTACCATCCTCTCCACATTATTTTCTTTTACACTGAATAGCCTCTGCACCCTCCCTCCTTTTTCTATTACGCTCATTCAACAGACCGCACATTCATATCTAAGGAAGTGGCTATTAACGCACAATGCATCCTCAGGTCACACTCCCCCTCCCAGTGATACACCCACTCTCGGCTATGCCCCCCCTATACCCATAGATTCTCTTCAGTATCCCATTGCATTCAATAAACTCCATACAGTCAAGTGAATTTTACACGTGAAGATACATGCACATATATTTTGTTGTTATAGTATTTTCTCTTGAAAAATAAAATGTGATCTGTGGAGGATTCACAAAATAATATCTGACATGCACTCATGTGTCTTTAAGATATATTATGGGATTAATTGCGTTTACTATATATGTAAGGTTTTTGAGAAATGCACGGAGCAAACACTTGTGAAGAGGTATGCCTGTAGAGCAGCAGCATATGAGCTAAGATTATGGATTTAGCCTCTGCTTTCCCTTCTATCAAGCGTCAGCAGAATTTTCTTGTTTTAAATAATTTATCCATAGATGTCATATTCCAAGTGGTTTTACGTGTTCGGCACATTGTATGGTGCACTGTCATACGCAGACTCGTAAAATGCATTCAAATGACAAACTACAAAACACATTCAAGTTTAATTTTAAATATTACTAATATTTAGAGGAAACCCCAAAAATGCCTGTAGGAGAATTGTCCAGGAGTAAGCATGTGGAAAATGAGTTCCCCTAAGCTACTTTCACATGAGCAAGACAATTCTTCACCATGAAAAAAAATCTCTGAAATGAACTTAAGTAGGTGGTAAATGGCTGGGATCAAATACATAGATGACCTATATTCCAGTGAGTCATTATGCTGCTTTTCAGATCTAACCAGTAAATTCAACTTATGTAAGGAAGAACTCAACAAAATTTTGCAGATAATGACATTTCTTAGGCTATGCGATAGTCCACTTTTCTCCATTCCCAATATACCTTTTGCTTACTGTTTTACTCTATTAAGGGTTCAAAAGATATTAGCAGTTTTTACTCATTTTTTTCTTGTGCTGCTCAAACCAAACCCGTACACATTATCTAATGAGAGCAGGACCTTAATATGGAATACCCACTGAAACAATGAACCCGAGCATCTATGCTCACAACTAGGCCTCATCATACAGAAACCAAGCTAATACCATACTAGAAGGTGTAATACCTTATAATTGTGTGGTGTTCCTGATATTCAGCCATGTTGTTGGAGAGGGAGTGGGCCAAATTGGAAATATCCTCATAAATCTGTATCTACTTACCTTGTAGGGATTATCGCATTAGATTTTATGAATATTACAGGCATCATTTACAGTCTACTTGAACATATGTTACAATGCCATTTTGAACATGGGATCTATCCCCACATTCTTTAATCTCGATATGGAAAGTGTTTTAAAAGGTTGTGTCCCTTATAGAAAACCTTTACAGGTGGGTAATATAATACCCATAGGGTCAACCACCATTATATTTGTCCCTGCTAAAGTTTATACTCGCTGCAGAGCAGCAGATCCAATGTGACTGTGCTGCAAGACGCAGGACTACCTGTGAATCCTGGTCCTGTGGTTCCGGCAGATAGAGTGGGGGCCACAACAGTCCATTACTGTCTGCATTTTCCACTTCTCATAACCACCTATAAAAATTTATTTAGAATATTTTCATGAATTTGAGGTCTTGTCTTTGTGTACCTGAGATGGTAGAATTTAGATTTCACTACCTACAAATGGACACTTGCAGAAGACTTTGTAGCACTCTTCCTACTAATGCCAGAATGAAACTGACCACACTGACCACACCCAACATATATCATATATACCCTATATACCCTTCCCATTATAGCTGACCACATTGTGGCCCAAAATATATCATATATTTTCCCCTCAGAAACCTGACTGAACACACGTAGTCCCCTATATTTCAACTACAACTCAACGAATACACTGTGCACACCCACATCCATCATATGTACTTTTCACAATACAACTAACCACCTGTGCCTCCTTGTATGTATCCATGATTATATTTCTATAGATAAAGACCACCAATAATATATCAATACTAGCTTTATCTCCGGTTTGCCCAAGATGTAACTGATCTCAGCTTTAACAAAATAAAATGGGTTAACAAAAAATGTATCTTTATCTCTCTTTGACTGCTCTCTGTTTTTCTCCAACTGGCTCTGCTATCTCTGGTTGACTCTGACTGTCTCGCTCTCTCTGTGACTGTTTCTGTCACTGGCTGTCTCTGTCAGGACTGTACCTTTTTATAACTTTTTTGACCATCTCTGTCTCTGATCTTCTTTGTCTCTGACCATCTTTTTGAGCGACTGTCTCTGGCAGTCTCTTTCATGACGGTCTGTCTCTGGCAGTCTCTTTCAGTGGCTGTCTGTCTCTGGCAGTCTCTTTCAGTGACTGTTGTCTCTGGCGTCCTCTTCATGACTGTTTGTCTGCTGGCAGTCTCTTCCGTGTGCGGGTCTGTCTTGGCCATCTCATTTCATGGTTGTCTGTCTCTGGCCAGTCTATTTAGGTGCGGTCTCTCTGGCCATCTCATTTCAGTGGCTGTCTGTCTCTGGCCGTCTCATTTCAGTGTCGTCTGTCTGTCTCTATGGCCATCTCTTTCAGGTGGCTGTCTGTCTCGGGCCATCTCTTTTCAGTGTCTGTCTGTCTCTGGCCATCTCTTTTCAGTGCTGTCTGTCTCTGGCATATCTTTCAGTGGCTGTCTGCGTCTCCGACTGTCACCATGTCTATTGGGAGATTTATCGAAGTGTCTCTAGTTGCCCATGGTAACCAATCAGAGCTCAAGTTTTATTTTTACACAGCTGTTAATAAAATTACAGCTGATTTCCATATGGAAACTGGAACAGTTCCTCAGACATTTCTGATAAATCTCCTCCATGCTGTATCCATATCCATGTTACCTCACCATAAGCGTCTTATACTCCTTGCCGTAGTAACCAATCACAGCTCAGAGCTCATATTAACGACCTGTGGCAAGAGCAGCACGGCCTCAGCTTCCAACGCCACAGCAGCAGCAGGTTCTGTTATGGTGTTAGTAAGTGGATTTTGGAACTGATATGTTTAATGCTTTTGTTACATATAGGGAATAAAGCAGCTAGTTCCAGGTAAACACTATGTCACTGTCCCAATAATGCAATGACCAATAGAGTGTCATATATAGAATTGCTAAAATGCTGCTGCCAACTGTGGTTGGTCTAATTGCTGTCTGTAACTGGGTTTAAACATTTCCGCAATACAGTTGCAATAACAAAGTGGTATGCTGTAAATGGAAATAACTGCACACCGATATACCACTGCTGGACTCAATCGGTGTAACTCCATGGACAAGCTGCTCTTTAAAAATAAGCTGATACCCTCTATCTCTGTAGACATCTGTCTCTTGTCTATAGGGTGACGGATGTCACAGCTGCTGTGACTAATGGTCTCTGGGGGGTAGGCACTGTGAGTATTGGATACTGTTAGGGCAGGCACTATGAGTTATTGGCCTTGGGGCACATGATCTGTGACTATTAGTCTACTGGGGCAGGGTTGGCTCCTGGGCACTGGGAATATTGGCTACTGTGAGGGAAGGCTATTACAATTGGCTAATGAGGAAGGGTGCTATCACTTTTTGGTACATAATAATGTTCTTCTGAGATCAACTTCTGGGGTGAAAAAATAAAGAATTAATTATACTGGTTACTTTGTGCACTGTGAATACTGGATAGTGTGACGGGCACTGTTGGGGGGGAATTGACTATTGGGTGTGGCGACACTGTGACGTGGCCACTGTACTAGCACAGTCACTATTTTACTACTTAGTGCAATCTATATATTGGCTTATGTGGGGCTCCATTACTATATTGGCTAATGTGGCTCACCATTACAATATGGGCTACAGTTGGGGCATGTTAATACAGTTATAAAGTGTTATGATAAACTTAGCTGTACAGTGGATGGCCAACTATAATTTAGTTTACTATCATTTTGATTTCAAGGGGAACAACAGAACAGTATTAAATTTATTAAAAGAAGGGGAAAGAGATGTTTAAAGTGAGAACCAAAAATTTGGTTTAAAATATGCTAAATCTTCATGAATGGAAGAAACTGCATGATGCCAGGGTTGGAAAAAAAGAGACACCTCCATCAAAGAGGTGAGTTGGTAGATTTACAGTCAATGCTGGTATCATCGTGTGGGACACATGTATTTACTCAACATTGTGAGTAAATTCCCTAGGCAGTTCTCTCCGACGTCCACCAGGTCGATGCTGCCGCTGAAGTCCGCCGGGCCCGCCGGAGTGCACGCTCCTAAACTTGGTGAAGTGTAGAGAGCGTGTCCCGCGACATTTTATTATATCTTAAAGACGGCCGTTTTTCTCCAAATCCGTCAGGTTTTCGTTCGACACGCCCCACAATTTCATCGCGTGCATGCTGGCGCCGATGCGCCACACATCCGATCGCGTGAGCCAAAACCCGGGGCGGTTTTAGGGAAAATCAGCGCAAAACGAAGAAAATTGGGTAATACGTCGGGAAAACACGAATGGGCCCTTAGTAATGACCCCCGTGTCTCACTGCACCGTTACCAAGTCTGGCAATACCTGCTAAGAAAATGCCATACAAACGTGTCCTACATTTTGTCAGACTATGGAGGAAAGAGGGGTGAAACGTGCTCTCCTTCCTCCTCCAGGATCTGGCTGCACCGGGATCTGGTTCCAGGGGGACACCTTGCCTGTGAATGAGCCCTGTAAGAAAACCGTCAGGACGATTGGGACATACAACTAAACCTGTAGATATGAACTGTAGTTTATTGTCCAAATTGTCCTGTTGGAAGTCTCTCAGTATCCGCATTAAAAAAGCAATCCTTTATACTTACGTAGAGATGGGTTCCAATACGTTGGACATAGAAACCTCACCATGAGGGCTCTAGAACTGTTATAACAATAGTACGTCTGCTTCCAGAAATTGTTGTAAATCGGTCCCAGCATATAAAAGATATATCCACACAATGGTGGACAACTGCATACAAAACTCACAACTACATGGTCGTACCATCAGAAGGTTCTGATATAAATCTCCTTCAGAAAAGATATCATTACAGTAGCAGCAGGTGGCAGCAGCAAGCCATTGTGGTGAACATGGCTTAGGGAGTTAGGCTACAGGCCCTGGGACTATATGTGTGCACAGTCATGGTGCAGTGAGCCTACTTTCAGCCGCAGGCTGCTTAAGCTTGGGGGCTGCAGGATGGTCGTGTTTTCAAGCCTTGGCCGTCCTGCTCCCCTTTAGTTCCCCCCACCCCCTCGTCGTTCCCCTCCCAATGTCTGGGGTCATGTGGCCAACAAAATGGTGCTTGCCCAGGGCTTTTCAGCGTTGAGCGCGGAGCTGGTCCGGCCTTTTGGACTGCTCCGCCGCTCAAGAGTTTCCAGGAATCTGCAAGTATGGCAGACCCTGCTTTGCTGCTCCTGCTGGAGGAAAAGCTGAGGAGGGAGCGCTCCTGCTGGCTGACTCCGTCATGTCTCAGCCGGATTCCCTCTCCTCCACAACGGCTGCTTCCTCCGTCCCACCCCCATCTGCCCGGCTTGCACACCGTGCAGGCTAATCCCCTCACCTTAAAGACACGGAGCCGAGCAAGAGGCTCCGTTCAGAACCCGACCTCGGCAGAGTCCACGCGGCTCTCCCGGACAACCTGATCGCGCGCGCGAGCGAAGCGCAGGTTCCTGGGGTTGGAACAGTCTGGGCCCACCACCAACAGCCTTGCCGTTTGGCCAGGTGGTTTGGGCTTGGGGCCAGTAGTAATACAGTCCACACAAAACGAGAACACAGCCCAAGCACCCCTTCCTTCACAGTTTAGTGCGGCTGCAGGCCGCCGCTTGCACAAAACACCATGCAGGCCCCCCACACACTTGTCACTCCCCCACATCCCCCTCAATGTCACGATAGTGAGGCGATGGCGGGGATGTAATGAACCCGCAGATCGACAGTACGCATCGTCTCAGCGCTGGGGTTCCGGGCCAGTGTGAAATGGCCTCCAAACGACCAGGATCCTGTTGGCTTTTTAACGAGGGACAATTGCCGCTCTTTGCCTCTGCAGATTTAAACATGAATGCGCATTCAAGCCCTCCGCTGCTTTAGAGGCAAACTCCGTCAAATCCGCTGCTCCGGCAGGGGAGGGACGCCAGTGCAGGTGCAAAGGATGCGGCCGTGGTTAGACAGCTACTATGTGAAAGCAGGAAGCAAAAGTGTTTCTCGAGGGCTTCACCTTTGGTTTTGTAATTCCCTTTGTGCCTCACAAAATCGTTAGGGATAATGAGTTCTGGTGTTGCAGAGAAATTGTTAAAGGAAGTGGAGTTGGGCAGAATGGCGGGCCTCTTTTCTGTTCCGTCTTTTGAGGAATTTGCGTGTCTTGCTGGGCTAGTTCCGAGAAATAGTCGGGTAAATTTTGCTTGATTCAATATCTATCATACCCAGCATGTGAATCGGTGAACGATGGTACCCCGGGAGGAGGTGACCGTTTCACACTTCCTTCGACAAGGCAGTGCTGTTGGTGAGATAAGCGGTCCAGGGTCCTTATGGCCAAGTTGGATGGATATTGAGTGGCTTTCCGCCTCCTTCCGGTGCACCGTCCTTTTTACCTGGGGCTGCAAGCTTAGCGAGTCTTTCTTATGGACACGTGTTTGCCTATGGGTGTTCTATATCCCGTAGATACCGCCGAGATGTTCAGTAGTTTTCCTGCAGTGGGTCGTTCGTTGGAGTCTGGTTTCAAATTGGATTTCCATTATTTGGATGATTTCTGTTTGTAGGTGGGTGCGACTCTACGGACTGCTTGAGGCTTTGAATGTGTTTCGTCATATGGCCGAGTATTCGGGCGTCCGTTGTCGGCTGAGAAGACTGAGGGCCCCGCTCAACGATTTTTGGTATTTGTGATGATTCTGAGAGCCTGCCCCTCAGCCTCCCAGCTGATAAATTGAAACGCTTACGTGATGACATCGATTTGTTGTTTATTGTCGAAAAAGTTAGCTTCAGAATTTGCATCATTGTTGGGTCCATTAGCATTGCAATGCAGGATTTTCTCCAGGGTAGGGTTTTTCCAGGTGGTGTCATTGGCTACTGCCGGCACTGCCAAGCCTTTGATCAAATCGCTTGATGTCGGTCCTGAGAAGACCTGAGGGTTTGGCGGTCCTCTGACTGTACAGCGGGTGTTTTGTTCGCCACTTCTTGACATGAGATTGACAATGCCGATTTGCAACTGTATACGGATGCGGCAGGTCAATGGACTACAGCGCTATTTTTTAAAAGAGATGGTCGGCAGAGCGATGCCTGTGCAGTAGGTGGAGAGGGTTTCACTTAGAATTGACCTTTGCTAGAACTCTTTCCGATTGTGGTGGCGGTGGAGCTGTGGGGGCAGGAGAATAAGAAAATAAGAGAATTCGCTTGTCACGGGTGGTCCCGTGCCGCCCCTGCCCCCCAACGCGCGCAGCCCAGCGCATCTCAACCATCCCGGCTCTGGCTCTCTCCCCTCCGCTGTGCGCGCGCGTCCCCGACTGCTAGGGCGCGCGCGCGGCACTTTCCAAATTTAAAGGCCAGCGCGCCATTAATTGGCGCTGACCATATTGCCCAATTCTCATAAGCCTGCCCTCTTCCTGTAACCCTTGCGGATCTTGTGCCAAGTGATTATTCTGCGTTCCGTGTATTCCTGCGTTCCTGTGTATTCCTGCGTTCCTTGTTGCTGTGGACTTGCTGACTTGACTTGACGTTGCATCTCTGCGCCTGCCCTGAACCCTGTGCCTGGACCTGACTACAGACTGTCATCCGCTAAGGTACCTCGACCTCGGCTGCCACCGCGGGCTGGTTCGACGTTGGAACGACTGGTGGTATCCTGGTGTGTCCAACCCGTTTGCGGCGGGCTCGTGTGAAAACCAGGTGCCGCTTTGGGCTCGTCACAGGTGTTGGCTATTCCATCTCCCGCAGGTGGTCCAGAGGATCCACTGATCTGCACTGCTTTGGTTGTCGGACAATGAGAGTATGTTCCAGGCTTTGAATAATCTACAAATCGAGTTCGTCTACAGTCTTAGCTTTGCTCAGGCATCTGGTGCTGCGCTTTTACAATTGAATATGTCTTTAGGGCTAGACATGTCTGGGCGAGGTTAATATGTGCTGATGTATTGTCTCGTTTTCAGCTCCAGCGTTTCAGGGATTTCCACCCCCTGGTGGATAGTTTGGGGTCCCCCGCCCCCTCTTCCTGTGGATCTGGTGGTGCAGTTTATCCACTGATGCAATCCTTGTGGCGGAGAGCACTGGAGAAGCCACGGTAAGGATGGGGAGTGTGAGTGGTATAGTTGTGCGGCCCGAACAAGGGGATATGGTAACGTGGTAAGTCAATACAACTGCGATACTTGGGCCCATCTGCATTGAGGGATTGAACGTTGCAGCTGTTAAAAAGCGAATGGTGGGGGTTTCTTTGTCCTAAAACTGTGGGGGTCTGCAAGACGTTACAAAAGATTTTCAGTGTAATGTTGCTGGTTAAGAGGTTGGGGAAAGGAGCCATTCAGCAGGATCGCGAAGATCGTTTCCTTTGCATTGTTGCAGCGCTTATGCATGGCCGCCCCGGATATAATACGGAAGCAAGGGGAGCGAAGACTTTATATCAGTTCAAGGGAAAGGGGGGTGATTTGAGTTTTTAGGGTTTTTTATTATAATTTTTTTTTTTAACTTTTTTTTATTTTTAGTATTTTTCAGACTCCCTAGGTTACTTTAACCCTAGGGTGTCTGATCGATCCTATCATATACTGCCATACTACAGTATGGCAGTATATGTGTATTTTACTACTCATACATTACAATGTGCTGATAGCACATTGTAATGCATGGGTTAACCCGAAGTAGCCTCGGGTCTTCAAGAGATTTCCAGGAATCTGCAAGTATGGCAGACCCTGCTTTGCTGCTCCTGCTGGAGGAAAAGCTGAGGAGGGAGGGCTCCGGCTGGCTGACTCCGTTATTGTCCCAGCCGGATCTCTCTCCTCCACCAGCGGCTGCTCCTCCGTCCCCACCCCTATCTGCCCGGCCTGCACACAGTGCAGGCTAATCCCCTCACCCATAAAGACATGGAGCCGAGCGAGGGATCCGTCTCAGAACCCGACCTTGGCCAAGAGTCGCGTGTCAGCCTCTCCCGGACAACCTCGCTGCGCTTGCGAGCGAAGCGCAGGTTCCTGGTGTGGAACAGTCTGGCCCACCACCCAAACAGCCTTGCCGTTTGGGCAGGTGGTTTGGGCTTGGGGCCAGTAGTAATACAGTGCACCCAACAGAGAACACAGCCCAAGCACCCCCCCTCCCTCCCCCACCCGCCCTTCACAGTTTAGTGCGGCTGTAGTAGCCGCCGCTTGCACAAAACACCATGCAGGCCCCCACACACACTTTCACTCCCCCTCCATCCCCCCCTCAATGTCACGATAGTGAGAGCGATGGCGGGGATGTTAATGAGCCCGCAGATCGACAGTGCGCGTCTTCAGCGTCTGGCCGTTCCCGGGGCTAATGTGAAAGCGGCCTCCAAACGACCGTGATCCTGTTGGCTTTTTAACGAGGGACACTGCCGCTTCTTTGCCTCCTGCAGATTTAAACATGAATGCGCATTCAGCCCTCCGCTGCTTTAAGAGGCAAAGACTCCCGGCAAAATCAGCTGCCCCTGGCAGAGGGGAGGACGCCAGTGCAGGTGCAAAGGATGCGGCCGTGGTTAGACAGCTACTATCTGAAGCAGGAAGCAAAAGTGTTTCTCGAGGGCTTCACCTTTGGTTTTGTAATTCCCTTTGTGCCTCACAAAATCGGTTAGGGATAATGAGTTTCTGGTTGCAGAGAAATTGTTAAAGGAAGTGGAATTGGGCAGAATTACGGGCCCCTTTTCTGTTCCGTCTTTTGAGAATTTGCGTGTCTCTGCTGGGCCTAGTCCCGAAGAAAGAGTCGGGTAAATTTCGCTTGATTCACCATCTATCATACCCAGCAGGTGAATCGGTGATGGTATCCCCCGGGAGGAGGTGGCCGTTTCTTACACTTCCTTCGACAAAGCAGTGCTGTTGGTGAATAAAGCCGGTCCCGGGTCCTTATGGCCAAGTCGGGTATTGAGTCGGCTTTCCGCCTCCTTCCGGTGCATCCGTCCTCTTTTCACCTGCTGGGCTGCAAGCTTAGCGAGTCTTTCTTTATGGACATGTGTTTGCCTATGGGTTGTTCTATATCCTGTAGATACCTCGAGATGTTCAGTAGTTTCCTGGAGTGGGTCGTTCGTTTGGAGTCTGGTTCAAATTGGATTATCCATTATTTGGATGATTTCTTGTTTGTAGGTGGGTGCGACTCTACGGACTGCTTGAGGCTTTTGAATGTGTTTCGTCATATGGCCAAGTATTTCGGCGTTCCGTTGTTGGCTGAGAAGACTGAGGGCCCCGCTCAACGATTTTTGGGTATTTTGATTGATTCTGAGAGCATGACCCTCAGCCTCCCAGCTGATAAATTGTAACGCTTACGTGATGACATCGATTTGTGTTTATTGTCGGAAAAAGTTACGCTTCAGAATTTGCAGTCATTGTTGGGTCAATTAGCATTTGCATGCAGGATTTTCTCCATGGGTAGGGTTTTTTCCAGGTGGTTGTCAATGGCTACTGCCGGCACTGCCAAGCCTTATGATCACATTCGCTTGATGTCGGTCCTGAAAGAAGACCTGAGGGTTTGGCGGTCCTTCTTGACTGATTACAGCGGTGTGTCTGCCTTTCTTGAACAGGAGATTGACAATGCCGATTTGCAACTGTATACGGAAGCGGCAGGGTCAATAGGCTACAGCGCTATTTTTTAAAAGAGATGGTCGGCATAGCGATGGCCTGTGCAGTAGGTGGAGAGAGGTTTCACTTAGAATTTGACTTTGCTAGAACTCTTTCCGATTGTGGTGGCGGTGGAGCTGTGGGGGCAGGAGATGAAGAATAAGAGAATTCGCTTGTCACGGGTGGTCCCGTGCTGCCCTGCCCCCGCCAGCGCGCCACCAGCGCATCTCACCCGTCCCGGCTCCTGGCTCGCTCCCCTCCGCTGTGCGCGCGCGTCCCCGACTGCTAGGGCGCGCGGCACGTTCTCCAAATTTAAAGGGCCAGCACGCCATTAATTGGCGCTGACCATATTGCCCAATTCTTCATAAGCCTGCCTCTTCCTGTAACCCTTGCCGGATCTTTGTGCCAAGCGATTATTCCTGCGTTCCTGTGTATTCATGCGTTCCTGTGTATTCCTGCGTTCCTGTGTTGCTGTGGACTTGCGGACTTGGACTTGACGTTGCATCTCTGCCCTCTGCCCTGACCCTGTGCCTGGACCTGACTACGAGACTGTCATCCGCTAAGGTACCTCGACCTCGGCTGCCACCGCGGGCTGGTCGCACCTGTGGAACGACCTGGTGGTAGTCCAACCCGCTTTGCGGTGGGCTCTGGTGAAAACCAGGTGCCGCTTGGGCTCCGGTCCCAGGTGTTGGCTAGTTCCATCTCCCGCAGTGGTCCAGAGGATCCACTGATCCTGACATCGCTTTTGGTCGGACAATGAGAGTATGGTCCAGGCTTTGAATAATCTAACATCAAGTTCGCTAGAGGTCTTAGCTTTGCTCAGACATCTGGTGCTGCGCTTTTTACAATTGAATATTGTCTTTAGGGCTAGACATGTTCCTGGAGAGGTTAATATTGTTGCTGATGTATTGTCTCGTTTTCAGCTCCAGCGTTTCAGGGATTTCCACCCCCTGGTGGAATAGTTTGGGTCCTCCTGCCCCCTCTTCCTGTGGGATCTGGTGGTGCAGTTTATGCCACTGATGCAATCCTTGTTGGCGGAGGGCACCTGGAGCAGCCACGGTAAGGCGTGGGGTGAGTGGTATAGTTTGCTGGCGGCCGAACAAGGGAATATGGTAACGGTGGCTAAGTCTAATACACTGCGATACTTGGCCCGTCTGCATTTGGAGGGATTGACCGTTGCAGCTGTTAAAAAGCGACTGGTGGGGGTTTCTTTTGTCCTAAAACTGTGGGGTCTGCAAGACGTTACAAAAGATTTTCAGGTACTGTTGCTGTTAAGAGGTTGGGGAAAGGAGCCAGTCAGCAGGGACTCGCGGAGACCTGTTTCCTTTGCGTTGTTGCAGCGCTTATGCATGGCCGCCCCGGATAAATGCTCCTTGGCTTACGAGGCGTTATTGCTGCAGAGTAGTTTTGTGCTGGCTTTCTTTTGTGCGTTGAGGGTCAGTGAGTTAGTTGCTGCTTCCAGCCGTGCTGCGGCTAGCCTAGTTGAAGGGGACGCCCTACTTGTTGGGGACTTTGTTAAGGTTCTCGTGAGAAGATCAAAAACGGACATTTATGGTTCCGGGCGTTGGCTGTCAGTGGGCAAGGTGGGTGGCCCCTTTTGCCCGTTCCAACTACTGGGCAGTTTTATTGGGCAGCGTCCAAAAGCCCACCCCTTTTTGTGCCATCTGGACGGGTCCCCCCTCACCAAATTCTAGTTTACGTCTCTGCTTAGGAAGGCGCTCTCGTGGGCAGGCGTGCCTGTGTCAGATTTCGGGACCCATTTGTTTCGGATAGGCGCTGCGATGACGCGGAGGCGGGGCCAGGCTTGTGAGGCGAATGTTTTGGGAAGGGTCCGGTTTTCCTACAGGTCAGTTTAAAATGTAAACATTGTTACTAATAAAGCTGTTGCCAACCTCCACTTTTTTCATCCAGACGGTGTACTATGTTGTTTTTTGGGCGGGGGACGAGGGCAGGCTAGGAGTTTTGGGTTGGCCATTAATACGGTCAGTCCTTGTCTCACCGCATTGTGACCGCAAATGATAGAGCTGTTCCTTTTCATGCCCGTGTTTTGGTGCGACCACTGGCACCTATTGCCTTTTAACAGTTGAAATAGTCTGAAAACACAGCAGTGTACACATAGCCCATGGCTGGTTACCAATCACATTTGTTTTCATGCAAAGACACATGGGATTGGGCCAAGACGTTTCTAAACGCAAGGCAAACACCTTGTGTAGAGGAAGTCTAAGGGTAGTGCCACACTTTCCCATTTCTATTCCGTTTTGTAATGGAATCAAAACGCACCGGGGGCGGCCCGCAGACGAGCACAAATGGTTTGCATGAAAACGCACACAATAGGCAATCTGCCTATTTTGTACATGCAAGACACTGGCGCTGATTGCCGATCGATTGCATAGAAACGCATATGCGCACAGCCACGGGTCGCCCCAGTGAGCTTTGATTCCATTACAAAACGGAATAAAAGCGCTAACGTGCGACACCACCCTTATGGTGCAGCCACACGTTCAGTTTTTAGATACAGTTTTTGAAGCCGAAAGCCGGTGTGGATTATAATGGGCGAGAACATATCAGAAAAAGCTGCTCCTCCTCTGTTTTCCAATCACACCTGGTATGGACATCAAAAACTGCATCTGAAAAACTGAGTGTGTAGAGGCACCCTTGCAGAAACTGTGTGGCTCAGAAACCTCAGATGTTCCAGTAATCTTGCAAATAGTCACCTGAACCATCTCAGAGCTGTTTTTTAATCCTGATAATCTTTTCTAGTGGTGGTTTATTACAATTTAATAGAACAAGCTCTATGTTGCAATGAGTAATCTGTTTGCGCTGTATAAGTAAAGGAATTATTATTAATTATTATTACGGTAACTAACCACTACACTTCCTTCACAAACAATTTCAGAAATTGGAATTTGACTACATTCACTCTAAGCATTGATGGGCTCTGCAACCATATCTATGTAATATGCTTCATCCTAGTGCTATGTATATATCTTGGTTCTGGTACCCTATGTATGTAGTAATCATATTATATGTATGTAGTATTCTCGCTCCTGGTAATACATCTATGGAGGAAGCTTGGTTCTGGGCCCAGGTCTTAAAGCCCAGTGCCCATGGTGGCTTTAATCCGCCCCTGTATCCACATTGCCCTATGTACTTAATATATGTATAGGAAAGTGCAGTCTTCTGCTTTCTACTATAAAGAGACATACCAAATAATGTATTTTGTATAGTATATACAATTCTCCATTGCATATGTCAAGGAAGATATCTTTCATGTATAAATCTAGTGGAAGGAAAAATGTAAAAAGTGTAAGCATGGCCTTAGTTATGTTGGTTGATTAAAGGGCCTTTATAAGGGTCAGTAAGAATCTGTATATTGGAACAAATTATTGCTAATATGATCTACTTCCTAATACAGAAAATCCCCTGGGGAAGTTGGTAGTTCAGCTAGCACAAATGAAGCGATCAGCGTTAGCTCGTTACTCGGCTGGCCACTTTACATGAGCAAGTGAACAGAAATGAGCGATTCTCAAGTAAAGAGACTGTAATATTTCCCTTCTTTCTACCCCAAAATAGTATATAATGGAAATGTGTCCCAGCTTGATTCCTTTGATCAATTACTGCACAGTGGAATATTATGTTTAACAGGGTTAACTGAATTTGACAGTTCAATCCATTTATTGGAATATTCATTTTTCATGAAATTTTCCATAGAGATCCAATGCATGACTTTATACAATGCCTCCATACAAAATAATTATTCCTAATGTACTTTCCTGGTAATTTTCTTTCAGAGCACCAGGGGAATTCAGCAAGACTCACTGTGATTTTCATAGCCTTCTACCATTTCAGAGCCTTCTACTAGCTTTTATCTACCCATTGCACTTCAATTGATACATTTTATTTTGTTTTAGAGTCAACAAGTTTCTCATTTATTTCTTCCTCTGCGTCTTGTTAAATGTTTTAATCAGCGTTTCCTGTTAATTACCCTGGAGTTACGCTTCTCCTATTAGCATAATGTAAACAAGATCTCCATTTAAGACAAATGACAAGATTCTGCTGCTTTATCCACTTTATTAAGTAATTCAAAAGTAAATACAGGATAGCAATTAATTTATCAACAAGAATGAGAGGGATGCACAGTGACACCCACGGAGCTATGCACTGCACAACTGGGGGGGGGGGGGGCCCACGAAATAAGTATTTAAACACCTGTCCTACTCATGTTCTGAGAACTTTTTCATGAAGTAAATATTTGATGCAACTCATTTCCTAATATAACCCTCTTTTTTATTTCACTTCCCACTGTCACATATATCTTTCAATCATGTGTTTAATGTTGGTTATAGATGTTTTGATATTGTTGTAATATCTATAAGCTATTGCATTTCTGCGCCTTTGGGTTGAAAGTGCTGTCTTTGTAGTTTTATACTTAATACAGATACCAGACAACTATAGTACTCTGCCTTACTGAATATCATCTTTTATAAGGACTGTAGCTGTATAGTCCATCTATAACCTTATAAAATCTGTTGGAGAGAATTAGAAGAATATCTCTACCTAAGAAATCAGGCTTGATTTCTGTACATATATCTTGCTACTGACAGTGGCCTTCAGAGATGAGCAAACGTTTTGTCCAATTCAGTTTTCTGAAGCTAATCAATGAGCCAGAGCTGGGATTTTCTTTTGGGGAATGTAGGAAAATAATAGGCAGATTGATTCTTACTGTATTCTTTAAAATGGCAAATCAGCTGAATAAAGAAAAAACAGTTTGCTCATCCGTCCAATGCATTTTCTCTGAGTGCGTCAACAATGAATGACATTACCTATGTAACTTTTCTATAAATATAATATCAATACAGAGTATAAAAATATATTTGTATGTTATTGTGACTTAATTCAGTATTTGACAATATATTACATACTTCTTCTGTAGTGACATTCCACAAAATGGTACAACATTTCAGTCATACAAAAAATGGAATCTGCAACACTTCTCTTGGAATCATATCCATTTTGTTTCAAATGGAGCTTAATAATAGTGACTCCAGTATTTCTATGCTATAAAATATTAGAAATAATAGAATTTGGGGGGGGATGGTGTATGCTATTGTGTTAAATACTTTGTATGATAGGTAGCTCCACCCTAGATGTGTTGAACAATATGGGACAATATCCTTCAGGTTTACCTTTTATGGTTAACTATTTAATTCTAGATTCTGTATTTATGATGAAGGGTGTATATTTTAACTCATGGGGATGTATATAAAAAATGTATGTGTTGCGGGGTAAGTGGGTGTCCACTTATTATAATATGTGCAGTTTGCCTGGTAGCCAGGAGCCCAAGACCACCCAAAACACCCACCAAATTTTATACTAAGAAGGGCCTTCACCCATGAAATTCTTGTACATGTATTCCTGCTCTACATACACAAGTACACAAAAGCCTCTTTAGGACCTTTGAAGGACCTCCAAAGATCCTGAAGCTGAAGATTGATTGTAGGCAGATGGAACACATCCTCTATTCTCCACAAAGTTTGATTCTAATACCGTATGTAAGAAGTGATTTCTGGATTTGTAGGGGCTATAATATCCATACAGCCCAGGGCCCATGGTGGCCTTAATCCATCTGGTTTTTGTATGTAGATGTTTATTAAATTTCTAAAGTAAGAAAAGAAAAGCTCCAGACTTGTATAAGCAGCCACTTCATCATTTATTCCTACCTCAGATGTAATTTTCACCAACTGCCTCAGTTGATAGAAGGGGGTAAGTAGACCTTTGCTATTCTAAAAGGGCTCCCGCTATCGGACTTATGTGATGTATCCTCATTTGGTTGTAATATTAATTGGTTAAATATTAATTGTCTCTTCACTGAAAACTCATCATGTTTTTTATTGAATGTATTGAAAAATGTATATATTCTGCAGTTACATACTTTTATGCATACCCCCATCCCCAATTCTGATTTGTTCAATTTCCTGTAGGAACCATAAATAGTGTATAAAAGCCCTTTCTAATATGCTAATTTGCTAATTGGATGTCCTTTACATCACCAGATATCACTCAGTTGCCCTTTTACAGAAAAATAAAAATGTATAGTTGTTTTAGATTCATTTTTTTTATTCATTCAATTTTTCCACTTAGTGTTAATTGATTTGAACATGTTTCCTAAAACTCCTATTGATATCTTACACATATGTACTGAAAAAGCATTTTATAGAAACATAGTACTATAATCTGTAGATGTTTGTATAGCTTGTAAAATATAGTTCGTATAGCTTGTAAAAATAGGTAGAAATTTCTTTTGTCTACAATATTATATGCCATTTTCAGCGTTCAGTTTTGCTTATTATGAAGATCATTGTAAAATAAATCAATAAATATTATTATTATGTGTAGAATCTACAGTATAAAGCATCCCACCGGAATTTACCTTCCTGTACTAACTGCTATGATACTTAGGGCTATTCTCACACATGCCACCCATACCAAAATATTACTTTTGATTTCTGCAAATGAGGCTGCAGTTCTTTGGTGGCGTTAGTTGGCAGCCCCAGAAAAACACCCCTGCTACACTACCACTGCTCAACACCTTCTTTCATCCTTCCCCCTTCAGCTGTATTACTCCAGGGTTCAGAAAGACATATAACCAGAGTCCTGAGGTGCTCTACCAAAGCACTTCAGCTTAATTGACATGTTTATAAAGTGCAGTTTTGGCATGGAATGAGCAGCTAGACCAAAAAATTATGGTATGGCTGCCATGAGTTGGCATAGCACTACATGGCATAGAGGTTAGTATGGGTTGGTAATCATGTTGATAGATTCCGTTTAACATTTATAGTAGAAAACTACTAAAACTAGTATCCACATGTGGGATTGGCCATTGTATGAGGCTGAGTTCTTTATTTAGATCCATTTTTGATTAATTTTTAATATTTGCTTAAAAAGAACTTAAACGAAAAACTGACAGTAAAAACTTAGTTTGAAACCTCATCAATGGGGGTTATTTATCCTAAACCGTTGCTCATACACCAGGTCATGCATATGTGTAAATTTGCTGGCCACAGTGAGTGTACATGTGTGGGGAGTGGACAGGTGCGGATTAGGGGGAAAAAACACAAGTGCTAGCTATAAGCTAGCATTTGCAATTATTTCAGGGCTTAAAGGCCACTGAGTTGGCACAGAAGCCCTGATACATATCCCCCAATACATCTATTATACTGACAGATAACGGCAGGTAAATGTTGATTTGATCAACCTCTTTACATACCAGAAGTAGGGCCCTACTTATATCATAGTCCACCTGGATATTTGTTCATCAAAGTTTTTATTCTAAACTATTTTTATTTATATTTTAACTTTGTTTGGGGTACATTGGGATTTCATACAATGTATTACAATGAATAATTGAGGTTAACATTCTACAATACATTATTTATTGGGTAATTTTGCAGGAGAAATCAATAGAGTGAATATAATTTATGACTTTTTTGAATTTATTATTCACTGAAAGTATTTATAGCAGAAATCATTTGAATGAATACACTCTATACATCTTATGAATTTTATTTTAATTAAATGAATACTACTTTTTTGTAAATATAGATCAGTAAAGCATTTTTTATAGTGCCCAGACTTTACAGATAACATTGAAGTGCCACAAGATGTTTCATTAGTGGCAGTTGTAGTGTTTCTACTTTATTGCCAACCACTATTGGCAACAACTAAGCCCTACTGTCTACATGCACAGTTTTGTGGCTCTAATTTCACCAGAATTCAGGTGCATTTTCCTTAGTAAATTGCCACTGTTTACTAACACACCTTGTACCACATTTCTCAAGTGTTGAAAAACTTGAAAGTTTCTGTGGTAAACTTGGGGGGCAATAAAGTTAGAATATACAGTTGTATAAAACAACATACTTTTTGTTCAGTTTATGGCCTAGATTAAGATATTTACTTTCTAACTAGTAGACACTTAATACACTTGTACATATGTAAGGACTATCAGTGTATTTATTTTCCTTGTTCCTTTTCCAGACACTATTAGCATTTGTTCTCGACACTGTAGTGTCTGATACTCCTTACTTTTTCCCATTTTAAAGTGAACCTATGAAAAGCTTCTCAAAGTGTCTGAATCCCAGACTGAAACACACTTTTTTTTTTCTAAAGTAAAGCTTTTATTACAACCATCTCTTTCCTCTCAAAACGTTATGCTGCATCTCAGATCAACAAGCATCAGGGTGGATAACAAAATGTTTTCTACATCCCATGTGTATTGCCAGTTTATATTGATTATATTGGGACATGTTGGTGTCAATAGTTGTTACTGTTGAGTTCAGTGTTTTGGGGGAAGGGTATGAAGTGCTGTAAATATATTTATAAAAAAATGTTATTTATTCATCAACTTTTACAATGTGTATTAAAGAAAATGTTATATTAACCTGTGCACTAAATAAAGGGTCAAATATTTCCATTGCTTCCATAGGTTTTGCAGTACCCAGGGAAGTTAGCACATGCAGAATCTGGGATAGCACAAGTCATAATAAGTCATACATTATGCTATATGTATATGTGTATTGTGTGAACTTACTAGAAATATATACAAATAAAAGATATCTATGTACGTGTGGATATAAACAAGCCCTAGGTTCCACAGCACCAACAAATTCACAT
Source organism: Engystomops pustulosus (assembly GCA_019512145.1). Taxonomy (NCBI): domain Eukaryota; kingdom Metazoa; phylum Chordata; class Amphibia; order Anura; family Leptodactylidae; genus Engystomops; species Engystomops pustulosus. Next base: position 152,247,421 of record CM033642.1, read on the forward strand.
AATATCCCTTTAAGGGACACAGTACTGATCACTAAGTACCAGACCCTAGTAATCAAATCTGGAGCAAAATATTTCTTTAAAACGCCTTCCAAGCGCACTCCACATGGACTATGAATACCTTCAGAACCTTGTTCATGCTACAATAGGATAAAAATATAGCAAAATTCCAACTTTGATGTTTGTATAGCAGACAGTCTTAGAGAACCTCATGTTTCTGAAATGTTTTTTTTTTCAATGTCAAGCTTTTTCTGTGGTTTGCTTATTGCTTCTTTTCTGAGGAATTGTTGGAAATGTGCCCCCTGCTTAAGTTTAAAAGTATATGTCATCCATTTTTTTCATGTGATTTGCGGGCCACGAATTCAGTCCTTGTCTTCTTTCATTTTTGGCCATAAAACATGTTGAATATACCAGTCCTTTTGTCATTTGCAGTTGATACATACATGAAAAAAACCCCATTGTTTTTCTTACTCTGTACAAGTCTTAAACAATATGAGATATGAAATAAACACACTCAAAAGAATGTGGGTCAAAAGAGCAAACACTACTACTAGACCCACAAAAATAACTCAAGTTCAACAAGATGAGTTCTCAACTTTCTGGAAGATTCATAGGTAGCAATATCAATAGTTTAGTTCATCAACGGTTTAGTTCTCCAGCTGAAACTGAATTGTGCAGTGATATGTCCATTTGTAGAAGTTACTTTGATTGTCAAATCTATTGGTAACTGGTTTACTTCTGAAAAGATGGGTTATAGTAATAAAACAGCCTACTATTCAGGAGAAATAATTTTTCAGAAGTATCCAGTTATCTTTCCTGCTAAAATTCTGTTGTACTAGTAACCTGAGTAACTTCTGAGTTCAGATCTTCTCCTCGGCGGCCTCGGGATCCTCTCCTTCGGCCATCCATGTCTAGTCATACCGGCTTGTCTGGCGCGTGCGACTGAGCACATGTAGACACTTGGTCACGGGTGGTGTTACGGGCTCGGCTGAAGCTGCTCTGCTCAGAATGGGTTCGGAAAGGAATGCAGAATTCTCTAAAGCATCTCTTAAAATTTTCATCTAAGAAGGCGTAGAGAACTGGGTTCAAACTACTATTGGTGTATCCCAGGGCAATACAGAAATGCCAGCTGGCTACAACATAGGGGTTCTTCTTGTCAATCTCCACCATGGTCCACACAATGACAAATATATGGATGGGTGTCCAGCAGATAATAAAGGCAGCCACCACAACTAAAACCATGCGGGTTATGCGACGAAGATTACGATCTTTCTCTCTTGACCCAGACAGAAGCCGAACACTGCGAAGGCGGAGAATCATCAAACCATAGCATACTGTAATAACCAAGACTGGCACCACAAAAGCAAAAATGAAGACACAGATTTTGGTTACAGTGTCCCAGTACCAGTCCGGCCGGGGAAACTGAAGAGTACATGTAATCGCACCAGCTGTGAAAAGTAAGCAGAACAATATTAATGAATTAATGCTCATAGAATATGATAGTAATTTTGAGATAAACAGTGCTGTGGCCAGATGTCTTCTTTTATTGCATTTTTGTTACTCTGCATGGCTTTTAAATATAAAAAATTGGCATTTACCATATATACTCGAGTATAAGCCACGTTTTTCAACACAAAAAATGTTTATTCGCCTTCCAAGGCCCCCTCGGCAGGTCCTCTTCAATATCGCTGGGCAGGCTATATACTACAGGGGGCTGGGGAGGCTGTATACCACAGGGGGCTGGGCAGGCTGTATACTACAGGGGGCTGGCTATATATACTGGTAGGCTGTGACCAATGCATTTCCCACCCTTGTCTTCTACCCGAGTCAATAAGTTTTTCCAGTTTTTTGTGTTAAAATTAGGGGTCTCGGCTTATACTCGGGTCGGCTTATACTCGAAATTCAAATCTAAAACTACTTGCTACCTTCATATGGATCTGGATTTTATTTGGAAATAAATAATCTGATTTTATTGGTCAAATGCTGGATATTTCGTGTGTTTTTTGCTGTCCATACATGAAGATCAAAGGACCAATGAACTTGCATCCATTTTTTTCTTGTTATTAGTGTTATTGTTATTGTTATTAGTTACTAATTTTATCAAAGGAACAATGTGTTTCAAACTATTTATTGCTTTTGATATTGATATTCTATTATGTCTCACTCTCAGAGTGGTGAAAAACTTATTGTATACTTATACCACATGCTATGATAAGGAAATCATTTGTATAGATTGTATAGATCTCAAAAATTGTTGCAATGCCATTTTAGGGCCCAGGGAGTCATTATTGTCAAATGAATACTTGGAACAGTGGGGCACATTTACTAAAGGACATGCGCTAGTTTTCTGGTGGACTTTGCACGTTCTTTTAGGTGGAAACTGATTTCATAGGTATTTAACAAGTGCCTGTACCACATTTGTGTCGCATGTGGCCTTTTTGTGGCGCGGATGCACAAATTTCTGCACTGAAATGGATGTTCCGGTGCTCAGTCTGACAACGTGCCACATTTATCATGCAAAGTCTTCACCAAAAAGGTACACCAAAGTAAAAAGTGGTGCACTCTGTTGGGGCAATGCAGAGGGCACCAGGTACATGAAGAACGGGCACCACAATTCCTGAATTTGCTGCCATCTGCACTATACACAGGCAAACTGCACTGTTTTTAGTAAATGTGGGCCAATGGCATGCACATGAACATTGTTTTGGCACGTGTTAGCATAATGACCCCCTGTTAGTCGACTGCTGAAGTTGCCAAACTCAGAGTTTCTAATTGTACCCTCCTATAGTCTATTGCAGTGTGAAAAATATTGATGCCATGCAGTTGTCATCCGTGTACTCTCCTTATTTGCTGATCAGTTGGGACAAGCTAGAGACATAATTTTGGAGTATACTGCTCCATGAAGCCAAAGTGAAATCATAATCCCAAAGTAAAGCATATTCATTTTTTTTCCCCAAAAAAACTAATTAATGAAGTTTATATTCATCCATTAAAATAATTTTACACACAAAATACACCAGTATGGATTTTAAACTCTTTCCTTTCAGTTTTAAATAAACAGATTACTGCATATACTATATATATATAAGCCCACCCGAATATATGTCAAGGCACCTAATTCTACCACAAAAAAGTGGGAAAACTTATTGACTCCAATATCAGCCTAGGATGGGAAATGGATTGGTCACAGCCTACCCTTACTCATGAAATGCCCAGCAGCTGCCCCTCACTAATGAAATCTCCAGCAGCCTCCCCGTTCTAATGAAATGCTCAGCAGCTGCCCCTGACTAACGAAATGTCCAGCAGCCTCCCCCAACTAATGAAATGCCCTGCAGCTACCCCTCACTAACGAAATGTCCAGCAACCCCTCCCAATGAATTAAATGCCCAGGAGCCTTTCCCACAAATGAAATGCCCAGCAGCGGCACTCAGTACTTACCTCCAGTGCTCCACAAAGCGCCTCCTCCCTCTTAACTTCCTGTTTGGTAGGCTGGATGAAGACAGGTCCATTTGCTCTACCTCTACCTGTGCACCTCATAATGTGGGCAGAGTGCATGTACACAGGAACCCCAGAGAGAAGAGGAACTGCAGGGAGCGCCGGCAGAAAGTACTATGAGTCGGGCCTTTTCAACACAAAACTTCCAGCAGATACAGGCTGTGATGTTGTTACTAGATTTTATACACTATTGTAATGTGTCACAGTTAGAGCAATGGGATGCAAGCCAGTGAAAGAAATTATTTAAAATGTACAGTATGCTATTTGGACAACAACACCTGTTTTTCATTAATTTTGATATCACTAAGATATTGGAGGGAAAATGTTTTATCAAAAATAAAGAATGGAAAACTTGCATTTCCATAATTAATAATTACTTTGCAGGAAAGATTGAAACATACACTTAATATTATATAAGTTGCAATGCTCTCCAAAACATATAATAATGTAAGGAAACTTTTGAATAAATGGCATTTGGAGAAGGTTGTAGTAGAGGAAACAAAGGCGAGAAAATTAAAAATCTATCTCTTAAATGGGACAGGTTGGCTACTCGAAATGTGATTGTGTACAATGTTTTTAATTGGGGAAGATTTTTATTAATTATTTGCTCACCCATTACATTCTTAACTTGTCGTTTTCATAGCACACCATTCAACTTACTTGCTTTTATGGCTATTTAGTTTCATAGAGTCCCTCACAAATCAAATTGTTCCAAATAAAAAGTGCTAATAGCAACCAAACAGGTCCTTTTATTCATTTTCTAACTTGCAGTATACCTTAACCATATTACATTTTTTTTTCTGTGGGGGAAAGCTAGGAAGTCTGTGTGCGCTATATAAATAAAGTATTATTATTATTATTATTATTATTAAGGCCACTGATCCAGAACAGCTGCTTCCTCCAAGCAGTTGCTTGGTTGCTAAAGCTGTCCTCAATATTAAGGTCTGCTGATGCACAAAGTTCTAATGTAACTTATCATTACAATGTTCTGGGTGGAGTCTTGCTCATCCGTGGTCTTACCAGTTGAGCAACACTGGAAGTCAAGTGGGTCTGGGAAATTCCAAAGAAGGGGGTGGAGAGCATGTCAGTAAGCACTGTATTCACGAGTCATCTCAGGGAACTTGCAGGCCCTTTTCGAATAACAACTGAGGTCGGACCCCAAGTATTCAGACATTTATCCCCATGGGATATAACAATATATCTACTATTTCAATGTAGCTGTAAAGTGGACCGCACTGAATCAATTACACCAGTGGACCAAAAGCAGCCTAGTGTGACACTGTTCCATAAATAAATATGGAAGATAAAACAGCCAATTTAATATTCTGAACTCTTGTAGTTTAGTGCATCTTTAACTGTACTGTGAAAAGGTCATGCCAAGCTTATGCATAATGAATGGTTACAAGACAAATGGAAAGATAGCTGTTTTTTGTACTGCATAACTGTGTATTTAGAAAAAAGCCAGTGACTCACAAACCTCTGAGTCACTATGATTTCTATAATATCTACATTTTTAACATTTTTTGTGTCATATATTTTATGCTTTGAGGGTATATTATATAGGGTGCACATTCACTTTTTCTCCTACTCACCTTTGTTTGTTTTGGTAACTGCCATGACCATAATAGGGACCCCAATGACAGATGATAAAATCCAAATGCATACATTTATAGCCTTTGCTTTCGATGGGGTTCGGAAGTCCAGGGCTCGTACAGGATGGCATACAGCAACATAGCGATCTACACTCATCATGGTTAAGGTAAAAATACTGGTGAACATGTTATAATAGTCTATTGACAGAACAACCTTGCAGAGTATTTCTCCAAATGGCCATGTTTCCATAAGGTATTTGGCACTCTGGAAAGGTAAGGTACTGGTAGCTAAGGCATCAGCCAGTGCCAGATTAAATATATAAATGTTGGTTGCGGTCTTCATTTTTGTGTATCTGCAAAAAAGAAAAAAAAAAAAGGTTGAAGATTTGGGTAATAATAATTCAATACTTGAAGTTGAATGCTACTTATTGATTTCATAATGCTTAGGCCTCATGCACACAACAGTAAAAACTGCAACTACCTCACAGCCACCATTGAGGTCTATTGTTCATGGTATGGTAAACACACCGGGGGGAAATTCATTAAGATTGGCATTTAGAACAGCACTCTTAAAATTCCCTCTCCCGGTGCTTGCGCTACCCTATTCACTAAGAGGCTCTGGCGTCTTAGTAAATACGTTCACAAACACCACTAGATCCGACCTTTAGAGCAGATTGGCAGATTGGTGGAGTTTTCAGCCAATAGAGACTATAGTAAATGTGACCTCCACCCTCCCCTGCTCCCTGCCCAGTCTCTGCTCTGACACACCCATAGTGGCAGGTGGGTTTGACAATGCCAGGGACTGGCAGGGACAGGAAGATTCTACCCATAATGAATCTCTCCCACCGTTTATCACTGTACCATGACTGTGCCAGGCTGCCACACTGCAGGAGATAGGAAGCTGAGTAGCTATGCTGCAAATCAGGACAGGAACAGTGCCTACTCTCTGGGAAGGGTAAGCAGCGCTCACCCCTCCCATCTCCACCTGGCTGCAAAGTATACCCTGTTTGCTGCTCATTTCTACACATGGTGGCTGTACATGAGGCCTTATGGTAAATGTAACACTGTAATACTAAGAAATGGACATAATAGTATCCAGAGATGAAGGGATCACTTCAGTTTCTTTTTAAATTATGTCCCATTTATAGGACTGTTTAGACAGAAAATGCTAACAGTGTGGGAAAATTACTGCACTTCACTAAATGTTTTTGTATGGGTGCATCATGCTTAAAACCAGTGTATGTAGTACTGCATTTTTTTTTTAAATCCATCATTTTCAAGGCTAAGTTCCTGCTATACATAATGTTTTCCCTTCTTGCAGTCCCTGAGTTTATCATATTGGAGGGCATGGGGCAATGAGGTACAAAATGTTATATATCTGATATTTTGTATATGTTAATTTTATGCTGCTAGTAGTATAGTGTTGTACCATGTTAGCCATAAAGAGTAGGGGAAGAAAGGTGCTACCTTTCTGAGTATATTTCTTGGTAAGCATTTGAAAATGATAGTTCTATTTGGCAAACATGACATCATGTATAACAAACGGAACTAGTATTCACAAAACCTCCCCATCACATATACTCAGCCTCAAATAGGTATCGTCCTTTGTTTTAAGAGTTTCATGTCCAGTATTCCTTGTTATTCTGCTCACTTTTAGTAAATACAGTCAGTGTTATAGTAATATATAATAATATTAATAAAATATATATTATAATCATTCTCACGCAGTCAAATTCTAGTGTCCACAAACATTGAAGTATAGTACAACATGCAACATCTCCAGTTCTACGCTCTCATACTGTCCATTCTTCCATTGTTGGAAAAGATGAGTTTAATGAAGCAGCCTAGCATTGACCATTATATATAGATTCTTCTGAATGTGCAGACCTTTATCATTTGATATTGGCACAGTAGAAGAATAGGTGACCTCTATTAGTGACCCTCTTTACCGCAAAAGCATGTAACATAGTACATGGTCAATGTAATCGGTTTGCCTTTTGGGCAGGGTATCCCCAATGGTACCTGGTAATATCTTTAAACAGGTAACTTAGACATAAAAAAATCATTTTTGTCCCTCTTAAAAAATAAAGGTTGCATTGAATGTTAGATTCTGACTGCTAGGGTCTTTATGATCCCAAAAATGTGGGGTCCAGATTCCTGCTTCAGAGTGGCAAGGTAGTTGCATATGTAATATGGATTTACTGCACCTATGAGAAGCACTGAACGATATTTTGTAAGAAGGGAACTAAGGATATTTTTATTAAACCAAGCATATTTTTATTACATTTTTTTATTGTTGCATTCTGTGGTTTTTTTAATTTACCTTCCATTAACATAGCTGTATAAAAGCTTGGTCTTTATGTTTTTTAGGTTGTGTAGTATTTTTTAACAGAGCCCTCTCCAGGTTTTTATTCCTAACTTTCTCTTTTGTGTTAAAAATATTGTGCTGCCCTAGTAAAACATTGTTGTCCTTGCACTGTATTTTTGTATTGTCACGTTTTTGTTCAGAGAGCCAACATCAATCCATCATTAAAGCTATGTAAAAGCCAGATTTTTTTTTTTCAGAATGCGTGGAGGTTTTCATACATGTGCGGGTTTTCTTTGTTTCTTTTCTTTATTTGAAGGCGGGATGAGAAAAACAATAGATAAATGCAGCTTGAAGGACTTGATGGTGTGAGATGTATGAACGCTCTGTTTGGATAAAGTTTATATTAAAACGTATGTAAAACATTTCAGTGATGTTTATTTTTTTTTAAATTCTATTGATCTTCATTAGAATTTTTCATTTTAGACCAAACAGAACAACCAAACGAGGTCCCCCTCCCACCCTTCCCAAGTACACCGCACCCACCCCTGGGTTCTGAATAGTAATGGAGTGTGAAATGTATCACAGGCAGTCCTAGACTATATCACTAATACTCCAGCTCTCAAACATCCTCCTCAACCATCCACCAAGATTGACTCCCTGACTCTCGTGCCTCCCATCAATATCCTATCCCTCAATAGCGTCTGAGAAGCCAATGTCGGTATATCTAACCACAATCCCAGTGATGTTTATTTTAATTATTTTCTTAAATATATGTTAATAAAATATGTTGCTCACATTGACCTCTAGGCCTTATTATGATATTAGTTACATTAAACACAATTCTGTTCATTATTAAGTCATCGTATTATGATGTTATCAAATGAAAAGAGGCAGGACATGGAAAATTAGTCTGCGTATTAAATAGATTTTACATCTATAGAAAATGTAACATCACATACATTATTACAAGGCAGGAAAAAGTCTCCATTACATGATACATCAAACTAAATATATGATTCCACCCATTCTGCACAATGACCTTTTGCACAGGTTACAGAGCATGCTTAGAAATCACTCCCACAGAGCTCACTAACCATCTCCAGACTATTGTGGTTGCTCTCTCTAAATACTGTAAACAGCAGATCAGGCAAGATTTTACCCCCCACAACCATGTAGAGAATGGTATGTATTTTGTATGAATATCAAATGTATAATGTATTAAAAACAGATTACTGTTTTAAATACAGAAAATAAAGAGGAAATATTAGCTTAAACCTGTACTAGAAGCGGGAGAATTTGTGAATCTCTAGACATACTGTAACCAAGGAAATCCACTCAAGTTGTTTTTCCAATCTGTAGCTTTTCCTCCTATCTCCCCCAGCTATGCCATGTCTCCGTGCTCATGACTGTATCTAATTGCTCTTCTGGTCAAGGAGCTAAAAGTCACTAGTGCCAGGAGAATTGCCTTTGTAAAAATCAATAAAAATGCCTTGTATGTAGAGAAAGTTATGCAGAGTAATGTAGAAAAGACTGGCCTGTAGATTCATCCTGCTTCTCCTGGAGCATATTATCTGCCACATTCATAATTCATAACCAGTCCTAATTTCTAGGAAATTTATCAGGCTGCAGTGAATGTATTACCCATCTCTTATATGTTCTGATTTGAGGAATGTTCACTGCATCATCTTGCTTATCTCTGGCATATTACTACGAAGTGGTTGTCTTATCCTACAGCTAATGCCTTTTAGATTTATTTTTTTCCAGTAAAGATAGATATGTAAATTTACCTGGTGGCCATTAAGTTGTTTTGTACAAAGTTTTGCTCTGCTTTTTGAGTAGCATTAGGAAAATGTGCCTACTGCTACTCAATGAGGTCCATAAACCCTTATACCCATTAAGCTTTTTCTCATTTAAACATAACAGCTACAAATTTAAATGCTTTTATATTGATAATACTTTTAGTTGACCTATGACATATAGTAAGTATTTTTGAAGTGTAAAAAAACATGCTTTTTGGAAATTAAAAATGGATGCTTTGCTCTGTGAATAATTTATAGTATTACTCAGGGCCGCTTCTGCCATGAGGCGAGGTGAAGTCCCCGCCTCAGGCGGCAGATAGCGGACCGCATTTAAGAGCGGCATTTTGCCGCTGGTAGCACGGACTTGCCAATGACTGGCAGGTCCGTGCCAGCCGTAAAATAAATTACATCGCCGCCTTTAAGGCGGCGATGTAATTTATAGGCAGAGCAGTGCAGCACATCCCGCCTGTGCGCACCGCTCTGCAGGACACAGGTCGGCGTGATGACGTCACCACGTGCCGACCTGTGTCCCTTCACAGAGCGGCTGCTGGCTGGAGAAGACAAGGGAGCTGCGTGGGAGCACGGAATGGTGAGTGCAGTAGGGGGATCACTAGAACATCCTCTCATCACGATGTGTATCCTCAGGACACACATCGTGATGAGACCATGTACAGTCACTGCTTTCCCCAGCAGTAGCTTCACCCTCCGGGAGTATAAGTCCCCCGGAGGCTGAAGGCTGAAGGACCTTTGGTGATGTCATGGTCACATGACCTGCCGGGGAAAGCAGTGAAGTGTAAAAAAACATGCCTTTGCTATGCTTTTTGGAAATTAAAAATGGATGCTTTGCTCTGTGGAATAATTTATAGTATTACTCCTCTGTACTATGATGCCCCTGATAATAATAATAATTCTTTATTTATATAGCACACACAGATTATGCAGCGCTGCGCAGAGATTGCCAAATCAGTCCCTGTCCCCATGGAGCTCACAATATAATCAACCTACCAGTATGTTTTGAAGGAAACCGTAGGACCAGGAGGAAACCCAAGCAAACACGGAGAGAACAGACAAACTCTTTGCAGATGTTGACCCTGGGACTTGAACCCAGTTCCCCAGTGCTGCAAGGCTTTAATGCTAACCACTAAGCCACCGTGTCACCCTACCCTATATAAATTCCAGTGTCCAATTGCCCTTTGATGTCACCTAATTAGTAAATAGAGTGTATCTGTATCTAATTTATTCTCAGCATATCTACAGCTGCTACTTAGAGGTTTGTTAGAGAACATTAGTGAACAAACCTCATAATGGAAACCAAGGAACACAAGTGACAGTTGAGGGATAAAGTTATTGCACAGTATGTTAAAGAGGTATGGTTTGAAAAAACAAAACTGCAAAAAAAACCCCCAAAACAGCTCAAGCTGTAGACACAAAGCGCTGTTCAATCTATCATCCCTAAATGGAAGAAATATTGCAAATCTGCTAACCCACCACATAGTCATGCACCTAAATAGACAGCCCAGATAAGGAGAGGCCCATGGTCACTCTGGAGAAGCTGCAGATTAGGTGGGAGAATCTGTCCACAGAACAACTGTTAGAGTACTGCCCAAATAACCCTTTGTAGAAGAAGGGTAAGAAAAAAAAAAACATTGAAAAAGGTGCTTGGTCAGATGAGACGTTAAGGGATTGTCCGACTGTTACCAGTGGGTTTTTTTTTTTTTGCCAAAAAAATCTTAAACTGTTCCAGTCCATTAGGGCCATGATCCTGTTTGTTTACAGGGACACAGAAGCTCAACTTCCAGACAATTTCCATATCGCGTGGCAGCCCACCTGTCTTGTGTCCTAGTGCCTGATCCAGCACTGCTACAGGAAACAGGTGGGCGTGCCAGGCCACCCTGAAGTTGCCTAGACGGAACTAGCAGCACTCTACCAGTAATCTGGTGTTAGATGTCCTTTAACGTGGAAATTTCTATTTACAATGTTGCCCCACCTGACTGAGTTAGAGCTATGCTGCAATGAAGAAATGGTAACATTTACAGCTTCTAGATGTGCAAAGGTGTGCAAGAGCCGTACCTCAACAGACTTGCAGCCATCATTGCAGCTAAAGCTGGGTCTTCTAAGTATTGACTCAAATGAGCTGAACACATATGCACTCCACACTTTTAATTTTTTTTTATTTCTAAAAGCACTTGTGTAAAGAGGGCTCAGCCCTCAGATATATCCGCCAGTGAGCGTGAAGGGGTTAATGGCTTGGACCAGATCTCAATCTGGTTACAATAAAATAAATCTTATTCCATAAGTGCTAAAACATTTATTGTCATTAGTGTTTACTTCTCTTCTTCCTTTGATTGTTCTGTTTCTTTTCACTTGCCGCATCGAAGAATTACTGTGTCCATTTGTGTTCCATTCAGAGATTGTCTTATATCCCGCCTGATGAAGAGACTGAAGTAGTCATGATAGCTTGTAACTAAGATCATCCTTTTTAGTTAGCCAATAAAGGGTATTGACAACTGAGGACTCTCAACTTTCGTAAATTAAATGTGAATGTCCAGATGGGAATTCCCCTTAAAATCAAAGTAATAGTTGATTTCACTTATTCAGCACACCTTGTTTTGTCTGCCTCAATCTTCCATTGCCATTCATTGTGTGTTTATTAAGTCCTGCCCCCTCCCCCTCTTTCCTTTTTCCCGCCTCCACTTTTTTCCTGCCTGTGAGCACATTCATTCTTAGTGGGCGTGGGTGCCCTTTTTGTGTGACTTGGCACGGAGGCTAATTTTACTGGGGGGCTTTTTTGTTCCCCTACTCCTTTCCCCCCCACCCCTTACTCCTCCCTTGCCTTCCTTGGCTTCCGTGTTGAGGCACTCTGATGCACGATTACTAGTGGCTGGGGGGTGGCTGGTGAGGGCACATTACTTAGTGGGGGGCTGTGTGAGGCACATTACTTAGTGGGGGGGCTGGTGTGAGGCCACAGTACTCTGGGGGTGGGGGTGATGCCACATACTTGATGGGGGCTGTGTGTGAGGCACATTACTAGTGGGGGCTGTGAGAGTGCACATGACTTATGGTGGGGTGTGTGTGACGGACATTACTACTGGGGGCGTGTGGTGAGGCACATTACTTAGTGGGGGGCTGTGAGAGGCAACATTACTTACGTGGGGGGGGCAGTGGTGTGAGGCACATACTTAGTGGGGGCTGTTGTGAGGCACAATTACTTAGTGGGGGGCTGTGTGTGAGACCCATTACTTACTGGGGGCTGGTGTGGAGGCACACTACTTACTGGGGGGTGTGTGGAGGCACATACTTAGTGGGGGGGCTGTGTGGGGACATTACTTCTGGGGGGCTGTGTGTGAGGCACATTACTTAATGGGGGGCTGGGTGTTGGCACATTACTTACTGGGGGGGTGTGTGTAGGCACCATTTACGTATGAGGGGCTGGGGACGAGGCTGTGTATACGGGGTGGGGTGGGGTGGGGGGTTTGTTCAATATAGGGGGAGCCTAAATTAGGGCAACTAATTGAATTATATATGTCTAATTTGGGTGACTAAAGGATGTTGGGAATAGTTTGTTAGTATGTTGTTGAGGATTATATATATGGAATCACAATCTTCTTATACTGTAAGTGACTGTGTATTTTTAGGGGCGCCATGGGGAGTTGTGTTGCAAGGAGTTGAGACATTTCTTTGTGAATTCAGAGGAAAACCAAGGCCGAAGAAGCGTAAAGAAGTACCTTCCGGATGGAGTAGATGGTCACCTGTAAGGTACTAGAGGTCACCAATATCTGTGTTAATGACTACTAATGTGTAAGGTAGCATACAGCGGGCAACGCCACGTGCGCTCGTGCGGGTGGGGGGGGGGGGGGGGGGCAGCATTTTCAAATTTCGCCTCAGGCAGAAAAAGTCTAGAATCGGGCCCTGGTATACTCCCCTGTTACTATGATGCCCTGAATAATAATAATAATTCTTTATTTATATAGCACAACAGATTAACGCAGGGCTGCACAGAGATTGCCAAATCAGTCCTGTCCCCATGGAGACACAATATAATCAACCTACCAGTAGATTTGAAGGAAAACGTAGGACCGGAGGAAACCCACCGCAAACACGGAGAGAACAGACAAACTCTTTGCAGATGGACCCTGGACTTGAACCCAGTTCCCAGTGCTGCAAGGCTTTAATGCTAACCAATAAGCATCGTGTCAACCTATATAAATTCCAGTGTCCAATTGCTCTTGGGTCACCTAATTAGTAAATAGAGTGTATCTGTACTAATTATTCTCAGCATATCTACAGATGCGACTTGAGGTTTGTTAGAGAACATTAGGGAACAAACCTCATAATGGAAACCAAGAACCAAAGTGACGTGAGGGATAAAGTTGTTGCACAGTCTGTTTAAAGAGGTTGTTTGGAAAACAAAATGCAAAAAAAAACCCCTAAACAAGCTCAAGCTGTAGACACACAGCGCTGTTCAATCATCATCCATAAATGAAAGAAATATTGCAAATCTGCTAACCCACCACATAGTCATGCACCTAATACGACTAGCCAGATAGGAGAGGCCCATGGTCACTCTGGAGAAGCTGCAGATCAGGTGGGAGAATATGTCCACAGAACAACTGTTACAAATGTACTGCACAAATATACCCTTTGTAGAAGAGGGGTAAGAAAAAAAAACATTTTGAAAAAGGTGATCTGGTCAGGTGAGACTTAAAGGGATTGTCCGACTGTTATAAAAATTTACCTGCTGGGTTTGGGAAGGGCTTTTTTTTTTTTTTTTTCAAAACTCTAACTGTTCCAGTTTAGTGGCCATGATCCTGTTTGTTTACAGGGACAAGAAGCTCAACTCCAGACAATTTCCATATCACGTGGGGCCCCACCTGTCTTGTGTCCTAGTGCCTGATCAGCACTGCTACAGGAAAAACAGGTGGGCGTGCCAGGCCACCCTGAAGTTGTCCTAGACGGAACTAGCAGCACTCTACCCAGTAATTGGTGTTAGATGTCCTTTAACGTAGAAAGAATTTCTATTTAACAATGTTGCCCACCGACTGACGTGAGTTAGAGCTATGCTGCAATGAAGAAATGGTAACATTTCAGCTTCTAGATGTGCAAGGAGGGGCAAGAGCCGTACTAACAGACTTGCGCCATCATTGCAGCTAAAGCTGGGTTCTTCATAGTATTGACTCAACTGAGGCTGAACCATATGCACTCCACCACTTTTAATTTTTTTTATTTCTAAAAGCACTCATCATTTCTTTATACTTCACAAATACTTTAAACTATATGTTGCGTGATTCCAGGAATAAGCACTGATTCCTATAATTAACGGAGCAGACACAGGACAGAAGATGGGCTGGTCACATGTCCATATCACATGTCCTGCACCAGCCTGGGCAGGTCTTGGAATTACTACTTTGGCTGTAGTCGGTTGGTTGCCAGTGCCATCCTGTATGGACCGTGTCTATGGTGAGACATCATTCAGTGGAGGTGATGGCAGTTACACTCATTACTATGGTAACAGAGAGACTGTCTGTCAAATCATCACTGCAGGAGCAGAGCATAAGGGAGGAGGGGGTTACTTAGAGCTAAAGATAATGGAACTTCCTTGGTGATAAGGGCCACTTGGTGTGCGCTGCCTATTTTAAAAAACTATAACATTTTATGAATCATAAAATCAAACTATTTAAGCTCCCATTTTGTGACTAGACATTTTGTGACATTGACCCCTTTAAGTATATGGCTTGTAACATTTAAAATAATAAAAAGAAGGGTTATGAATAGTATGAAACCAAACGTGTTTTTCAGATTTTCAACCTGGAAATCTATTTAATAAGCTATTAATGTTGATATTAAAAAAAAACTGATTGCTGAATTATTTTAAGCATGATTTCCATCTTGAAAGATTAAATGCTGTAGCTTAGTTTTCTGTGTCAAGCCTTCTTTTCACTGTAGTTGTGATAGTCTAAGATACATGTTGTATATTGAAAGGCAGGCTTCTCTAGTTTTCACAATCCTGCTTAATCTCGGAGAATTGCTTCTAGAATCTACGAGCTGTCTGGGGGAATCTACAATACTGTCTGGGGGATTTGCGGGAGATGCATTACGGTATTGATGATGTATATTTTAATGATATATGCTGCAGTAGAAGATATAAGTGAAGACCCAATATATATAATATATATAAATTCAGTATTTATGATGAAGGGAGAGATGGGAACAGTAATTACAAAATTATCTCTGTTTATAGTGCATTTTCTCTAAAGGTTTTGGCAATATTAAATTAATTAGATTAAATTACAGAATAACACAAGAAACTTTAACCTGCCTTGCTTCACTTCAGCAATCCGGAGTGCTCCTGGTTTTGTAAGGAGTTGGGAGGCTCCAACGGCTACAGCCAGCCAACAGAAATCCGCTTGTTGGTTCGCATCTAGCCCAAAGTCACCCTCTCTGTTCAGCTGTGAATCGCTATAGTGGTCCTATGTCTTCCGATTCCTATCGACACTGCATGGTCTAAAGGGAAATAAAGTTTACTTGGGCATTGGGCTCAGAGAAAAATATTTCATAGATCTTTAAATGTACCTTCTGTATTGGCATTTTATCATGGACTAGAAATGTAACAAACATTATATTTTACCCTAGCATCCACATACAGACCTTTAGAATATCCAACAAGGGCTAGATTTGGAGCGTTTGGCTGTATTTGATTCATAGTAGGTTCCCTTTTCCACTGATTATTAAGGATGGATTGGCTAGATTCTACGGGGCTGACCACCGACGAGAGTATCATCGAATGTCATCATGGTTACAACTCCAAATAATTATTGATAAAACCCGAATGGTAAAACAAAGTACAGGAATGTATAGTATATCCTCCTAACGCGTTTCGGGTCGGACGACCCTTTCTAAAGATAGGAATGCTGTAATGGTAAGTATACAGGTATTTAAACAGGAAATCACATGTCTAGGAAGAGCTGGACAATTAGTGACATCACTATAAGGCAACCAATCAATGGTGTGCGGTCATAATTAGTCATATGTAAACAGGAAATCACATGTCTAAGACAGTCTGGACAATTAGTGACATCACTTACAGGCAACCAATCAATGTGTGTGCGGGTCATAATAGCATAGGTAAACAGGAAATCACATGTCTAGGACAGTGGACAAAGTGACATCACTTCATGCAACCAATCAATGTGTACTGGTCATAATAGCATATGTAAACAGGAATACCATGTCTAGGACAGCTGGACAATTAGTGACCTCACTTACATGCAACCAATCAATGTGTAGGTCATTTGCATATGTAAACGGAAAAATCACATGTCAGGACAGCTGGACATTAGTGACATCACTTACAGGCAACCAATCAATGGTGTAGTGGATTATTAGCATATGTAAACATCTCTATCCATCTTTGAGGAAGGGTCGTCGACCCGAAACGCGGTTAGGAGGAAATAATATACATTCCTGTACTTTTGTTTAAATTCTGGTTTTATCAATAAAATTATTTGGAGTTGTAACCAGTGATACATTCGCTGATACTCTCAGTCGGTGGTCAGCGCCGTAGAATTAGCCAATCCATCCTTATATATTGTATACCGCTGACTCGCTTCTTGGAATGGCGTCCTCGTTTTTTGGGCTAGAGGAAGCAGCAGACCGCGGACCGCGTCCATTCCTTGTACCTGTTAAAGGGCTTGATGCATACTAGCCAGGGGCTAATGGTGAGCACCCAATGGACTTTCTTTACATTCACTAATTGCCTTACGATATCAAGAGGCGCCGCCTCCGTTGTCTCTATTTTTTTGTCTTTATTTTTTTCTCCACTGAATACTTCTAAATGGTAGTGTAGCCTCTGTAGATACTGATGGAAGTATTGATTGAAAAGTATGTATAAGCCAGTGCTTATCCATTTCAAGAATCCCGGAGAGCTGGTCTGTGTGACTTTCACTGGATGATCAGAATCTACTCGATAGCATCATGTAACTATGGGATCTTGAGATTGTAATAGCAAGTCAGGGAACTGAAAGAAGAAGATTCCGGCAGATCCGGAAAAATGAAGATTAACGTGAAGTGTTATTCCATACTTGAATTAACAAAATAAGACAATAAAAAATGATGGGTAAGGTGATGAAAGTCATCCCACTAACTCTTTTTGGATAAGAAACTTTGTAATTAGAGTTTAGGTGATGTGCTTCAGATTGTAGTGTTCTAAGAGTGGTTTCACATTGGGGTGTGCTTGCTTCTATTGCGAATCATTGCGTGTTTCTCTGCAGTGTATACGTTTGTCTCCACATCACCAAAAAAAATGAAGTTTACATTGCTTTAGAAACAGAACACCTGTTTTCCACTAGTCTCATCAGGTAAAAAATCCTGGTGTTTCATCATTTTTTGCCGACCAATAGAATTCTATTGCCTCCATGATGGGTTTGTGAGGAATCCATGGAAATCACTGAACCACAGATTTGAAAAAACACCAATGTGAAAGAGTCCTAGCCCAGACCATGAGAGGGTCTGATTCATCTACCTAATTAATTTATTTCCTTGCAGTGCTATCACTGTTGCCGACCAGTCAGTGCAACAAGACACTTAGGGCTTCTTTATATTGGCATTGTTTTTCAGATCATGATTCAGTGATTTCCACGGGATACGTCACAAAACCATTGTATTCAAAGGGTTGTTTTCACATTTTCCTATTTTTTTTATTTTTTCCTGGAAAAAATTTGGAAACATGTCTGAAAAAAAACTGATGAAATGTCAGTTTTTTTTCACTGATGATCATGAGAACCAGGTCTTATGTTTTGAAGAAATATTAAACCTATAATACTCGTACAAGTCCAAAGACATTCATTTAGTGCAATAGTAGGCAAATAACTGGCACAGTCAGTTTAAATATACTGGGCCAATGTCTACTGAAGTCTAGGGTCTAGTTGATCTACATTAATAAACACACACAATGAATGCAATGGAAGATTGAGGCAGACAAAAACAAGGGTGTGCGAATAAGTGAAATCAACTATTACTTTGATTTTAAGGGGAATTCCCATCTGGACATTCACATTATTTACGAAAGTTGAGAGTCCTCAGTTGTCAATACCATTTATTGGCTAACTAAAAGGATGATCTAGTACAAGCTATCATGCACTTAGTCTCTTCATCAGGCGGGATATAAGACAATCTTGAAGGAACACAAATGGACACAGTAATTCTTCGATGCGGCAAGTGAAAAGAAACAGAACAATCAAAGGAAGAGAGAAATAAACACTAATGACAATAAATGTTAGCACTTATGGAATAAGATTTTTTTATTGTAACCAGATTGAGATCTGGTCCAACCATTAAACCCTTACACGTCACTGGCGGATTATCTGAGGCGTGAGCCCTCTTGACACATAGATGGGTTTACCGCATATTGTCGCCATCTTTGTTGTGAGATCGCCGCTCCCTCTTTGTTATCATGGGGCAGCAATTGGTTGCCATGGACAGCCTGGGTCTTCATCAGACATGAGGCTGCATGGTTTCTGAGATGCTTAACAATGGCCAGTGGTCCTGGAATGAATCTATGTAAAAACGCCATATACTGCAATACAGTAGCATTGCAGTAAATGGTGGAATGATCAGACCATCTATGGTTAAGTACACTAGAGTGGAATCGTGAAAAAAAAAGTAAAAAATAAAATAAATATTGAAAATTTAAATCCTCTCCTCATTCCTAGAACTGATAAAAACTAAACAATACTGTTGTTTAGTTTTTATCAGTTCTAGGAAATGAGGAGATGATTTAATTTTCAATATTTTATCATTTATTTATTTTTTTATCCGTTCTTTAGCACTCTAGGGTTCTTTAACCCTAAAATCACAAACACATTAGGTATCATTGCGTTCCCAAATTCCGATCTATCAAAATAAAAAAACGGTTTTGCTGACGGGAACCACATACCCGAAAAGAGCGGCCAAATGCCGAGCACTGACTTTTACTCCATTTACTTAACATACAAAAATGTGATAAAAAGTGATCAAAAGATCTATGTTCTCAAATAGTAGCAATGAAAATCATCTCGCAAAAAATGCAACAACCACAGCTCCGCATCCACAAAGATGAAAATCACGCTCACTGGCGGATATATCTGAGGGCTGAGCCCTCTTTACACATAGATGAGGTTTACCGCATATTGTCGCCATCTTTGTTGAGATCGCCGCTCCCTCTTTTGTTATCATGGGGCAGCAATTGGTTGCCATGACAGCCTCGGGTCTTCATCAGACATGAGGCTGCATGGTTTCTGAAGATGCTTAACAATGAGCCAGTGGCTCCTCGGAATGAATCCTATGTAAAAACGCCATATACTGCAATACAGTAGCATTGCAGTAAATGGTAGGAATGATCAGACCATCTATGGTTAAAGTACACTAGAGTGTCTAAGAAATCGTGAAAAAAAAAGTAAAAAATAAAATAAAATATTGAAAATTTAAATCCTCTCCTCATTTCCTAGAACTGATAAAAAACTAAACAATACTGTTTGTTTAGTTTTTTATCAGTTCTAGGAAATGAGGAGATGATTTAAATTTTCAATATTTTATCATTTATTTATTTTTTTATCACGATTTCTTAGACACTCTAGGGTTCTTTAACCCTAAAATCACAAACACATTAGGTATCATTGCGTCCCAAAATTCCCGATCTATCAAAATAAAAAAACGGTTTTTGCTGACGGTGAACCACATACCAGAAAAGAGCGGCCAAATGTCCAGACCTGACTTTTACTCCATTTTACTTAACATAAAAAATGTGATAAAAAGTGATCAAAAGATCTCATAGTTCTCAAAATAGTAGCAATGAAATATCATCTCGCAAAAAATGACACCACAGCTCCGTACACCAAAGTATGAAAAAGTTATTAGTGACAGAAGATGGTGAAACTAATTTTTCTTTTCGTGCCCATTGTTTTAATTTGTAAAAATGCATTAATAACACAATAAAACATATATAAGTTTGGCAGCATTGTACCGAACCAAAGAATAAAGTAGACATATCACTTGGAGTACACAGTAAAAGTAGTAAAAACTGAGGCCACAAGAAAGTGATGCAAATGCGTTTTTTTTCACCAATATCACATTTTTTTCAAGCTTCCCTGTACACGGCATAGAATAATAATGTCACTGAGAAGTTTGCTACACAGAAAATAAGCCCTCACACAGCTCTGTACATGGAAAAATGAAAAAGTGATATATTTTCGAAGGTGGGGTGCGAAAAATAAGCGAAAGGCTGTGTCCTTAAGGGGTTAATGAGCCTAGCAGGTATCAGAGCAGATTCCTTAAAGGGGTTTGCCATAAAAGAAAATTCTCTAACTTCAATCCCCTAGTGATGTTTACACAATAAAGATAATTTTAAACTCCTTACTTTCCAATTTTACTCAGTTGTATTGCGGTTTACCCCCTTTCACTCAGTGTGGGCGGGGACTCTCTAAGCAGGCACATTATGATACATCTAGAGCTGTGAGATGCTGTGTGCTGACAATGTGGTTAGATTGTCAGGGTACAAGTTTATATAGACTTTCATTTAGCTTCTGAACATTCACTAGTATGTGCTACATAGAAAGAGAGATGAGACAGATCAGAGATGAGAGATGATGAAATTCAAGAGATGCATATAACACTTGACACTGTTAGCTTTGCTGTGCCTCCACTCCCCTCCCCTGGATAAAGACCTTATCTGTCTGTAGCCTGTAGCTTTACTCTCCTCAGGCTGCTTGCTGGCAGGAAGTCTGTGTGTGTGAGCTCGTCTTGGAATGCATGGGTGGAGGCCGCTGAAGAGAGGAGCTCAGTGCACCATCAGACAGGAGAACAATGGGGGACATGTATCATAGTTTTTTTTTCTTTGGTGAACTTTTGAGACATTTGGCAGCTCTTTTTTGTGCCTTATATATGATCATGTCTTTTTTCTTGTGATACATGTTCAGTTTTGCCTGTTCCCAGGGGGCGCAAATTTTGGCTTCTTTTTGAGACTTTCAGTTACACATGTCTCAAATCCACATAGACACAAGCCATGTGAGGGGGTTATATGCGGGAGTGGACACTACTGATAATTTTGGATTTGAGGCTGTATCCTGCATTTTTAAGCACTCTAGTCACACCCCAGGGAGATGACGACATATGAGGCTGCGGTCACACGTTGCGTGTTTGATTGCGTATTGAAACCTTTTACAACAGCTGCGGAGAGGTGATTTGCCTTAATTACATTACGGTTAACATTTGCATTTACAAAACGCATAGCAAACACGCTGTTAGCACAAGCATTAACCCCTACGGGACTCAACCTCTTTTGGCATTAAGGACGCGGCCCCATTTTTCAAATCTGTCCTGTGTCACTATAAGTGGTTATAGCTTTGGAACGCTGTGAGATATCCAGGGGATTTTGAGATTGTTTTCTCGTGATACATTGTACTTCAAATTAGTTTAAAAATTTGGATGAAATCTTTTAAGTTTAGTTATGAAAAAAAATAAATTTGGCAAAAATTTGGAAAAATTCTTTATTTTCAACATTCTAAATTCTCTACTTTTGATGCAGATAGTCATATTGTTCGTTCGTGAGCCGGTGCCAGAAGCAGGATGTTATAGTGCGTCCTGGTGCGCTAAGCATCTAGCCACGTCCCGTACTATAACGTCCTGGTGCGCCTAGGGGTTAAAGTCACGTTTATATTGCGTTTTGTGAGCGCAAATGTTAACAGTAATGTAATTAAGCAAATCGCCGATCTTCAGCTGTTCTTCAGCTGTAATAGGTTTCAAAACTCAATCAAAACGCAACGTGTGACCTCAACCTTAGAAGTAACCAATAAATAAATTTAAAAAAGAAAATGCAAATATTTATGAATTTTCCAAAAAGAGGTTACTGTGCAAAATTTGAAACATTTAAAGCATGTGAAATAATTCCAATTTACAAGTTAAAATAGGATCCATGAAAAAAATCCTTCCTTTGCACCTGCCCTGTTAAAAAAGAAAATGCAAATATTTATGAATTTTCCAAAAAGAGGTTACTGTGCAAAATTTGAAACATTTAAAGCATGTGAAATAATTCCAATTTACAAGTTAAAATAGGATCCATGAAAAAAATCCTTCCTTTGCACCTGCCCTGGACCAGGTGCAGATTTGCACCTAAAAAGTCGCAAAAACAAGCAAAATAAGTGATACATAAGTGAAAAGTTGCAGGGAACATCTGGGAAGTAATGATACATATGGCACACTGCAAAAGATGCAGACCGAGGTGCACTTGAAAAACACCAGAAAAATTAGCAGTAAAAAGTCGCAAAAATGCAAAAAATCACAAAAATGAGACAATTCGGCACTCCAAAATAAAGATACATGTCCCCCAACCGTACACTTCTGATTTAGGGTCAGATCCTGGGGCAACCGAAATTGTGTATACCAGGACTGACAGAGACAGGTTGGAATTATATCTGTGAAATGCTGTGTTATTTTGTTATCCTGATTATATTTAAGAATCTCGTCTTTGTGGGAATACCCCTTTAAGAGTCATAAAAAGACATAAATCCCCGTGAGACATTCATCCCTGTTCATCCTAAATACCATGCCTGATGAAGAGAACAAAGTAGTCTTGAAAGCTTGCAACTAACATCATCCTTTTTAGTTAGCCAATAAAGGGTATCAACAACTGAGGACTCTCACCTTTCATCTTTTTTGTTTCTTTGTGCAATCACTCCAGCAGCAATGGACAACATGGCTACTTTTATAGGATATTGTTTTCACACAGGTTTTTTTTAATAACATACAATTGAAGAAATGTTTGTATGTGGAAGATGAGTTAAATTAAATGTGAACATGAAGATGAGGATGCCTCTATAAGATTATATATGCAAGAACAGGGTTTAGTATAGAGCTTTTATACCATCAACACTTATATGTGGTTACAATAACTAAAACACAGCAATTTGATGATGCTGACATAACATTATCAGTTGTTATAATATACCACTGACAAATAAATTGCTTAAATTCTAGCTAACTTAAAACTAAATAAACTTTGTTGTAGACAAAATGTATGTATCGCACGTGTGTGGTATTTAAGTACCCATCCATACACAGACACCTCCAAATGTGTAGAATAAATGAATGAATGTAAGTCACCAGATCTCAATCCAATAGAGCATCTTTGGGATGTGGTGGAATGGGAGATTCGCATCATGGATGTGCAGCCGACAAATCATGTCAATATGGACCAGAAACTCTGAGGAATGCTTCCAGCACCTTGTTGAATCTATGCCAAATCTGAAGGCAAAAGGGGGTCCAACCCGTTACTAGCATGGTGTACCTAATAAAGTGGCCGGTATTTTCAAAGGTGGGGTGCGAAAAATAAGCGAAAGGCTGTGTCCTTAAGGGGTTAATGAGCCTAGCAGGTATCAGAGCAGATTCCTTAAAGGGGTTTGCCATAAAAGAAAATTCTCTAACTTCAATCCCCTAGTGATGTTTACACAATAAAGATAATTTTAAACTCCTCACTTTCCAATTTTACTCAGTTGTATTGCGGTTTACCCCCTTTCACTCAGTGTGGGCGGGGACTCTCTAAGCAGGCACATTAGGATACATCTATAGCTGTGAGATGCTGTGTGCTGACAATGTGGTTAGATTGTCAGGGTACAAGTTTATATAGACTTTCATTTAGCTTCTGAACATTCACTAGTATCTGCTACATAGAAAGAGAGATGAGACAGATCAGAGATGAGAGATGATGAAATCCAAGAGATGCATCTAACACTTGACACTGTCAGCTTTGCTGTGCCTCCACCCCCCTCCCCTGGATAAAGACCTTATCTGTCTGTAGCCTGTAGTTTTACTCTCCTCAGGCTGCTTGCTGGCAGGAAGTCTGTGTGTGTGAGCTCGTCTTGGAATGCATGGGTGGAGGCCGCTGAAGAGAGGAGCTCAGTGCACCATCAGACAGGAGAACAATGGGGGACATGTATCATAGTTTTTTTTTCTTTGGTGAACTTTTGAGACATTTGGCAGCTCTTTTTTGTACCTTATATATGATCATGTCTTTTTTCTTGTGATACATGTTCTGTTTTGCCTGTTCCCAGGGGGTGCAAATTTTGGCTTCGTTTTGAGACTTTCAGTTGCCCATGTCTCAAATCCACATAGACACAAGCCATGTGAGGGGGTTATATGCGGGAGTGGACACTACTGATAATTTTGGATTTGAGGCTGTATCCTGCATTTTTAGGCACTCTAGTCACACCCCAGGAATATGACGACATATGAGTCTGCGGTCACACGTTGCGTTTTGATTGCGTATTGAAACCTTTTACAACAGCTGGGGAGAGGTGATTTGCCTTAATTACATTACTGTTAACATTTGCATTTACAAAACGCATAGCAAACACGATGTTAGCACAAGCATTAACCCCTATGGGACTCAGCCTCTTTTGGCCTTAAGGACACGGCCCCATTTTTCAAATCTGTCCTGTGTCACTATAAGTGGTTATAGCTTTGGAACGCTATGAGATATCCAGGGTATTTTGAGATTGTCTTCTCGTGACACATTGTACTTCAAATTAGTTAAAAAATTTGGATGAAATCTTTTGTGTTTAGTTATGAAAAAAAATAAATTTGGCAAAAATTTGGAAAAATTCTTTATTTTCAACGTTCTAAATACTCTACTTTTGATGCAGACAGTCATAGCACCCAAATAAATTCATAACTTACATTTCCCAAGTGTCTGCTTTATGTTGCCATGGTTTTTTAAGATTCCACATATTTTACTAGAATGTTATGAGGCTCAGAATTTAGGTATAATTTTTCACATTTTTTGTAAAATCACCAGAACCCGTATTTAGATGGACCTGCTGAACTTCTAATTGACACTGAGAGGCCTAAATAACAGCTAGACTTGTAAATTACCCCATTATGGAAACTATACTCCTCAACGTATGAAAAACCACTTTTAAGAAGTATGTTAACCCTTTAGGTGTTTTATAGGGGTTAAAACAAAATGGAGGTCCAGTCTACAAATTGTAATATTTTTTCACAATACACTCATTTTAGGTGGAAAATTAAACATTTACAATGGATTAAATGAAAAAAGGCTCCACAAAGTTTAGTATCCAATTTCTCTCGAGTACACGGATACCCTATATGTGGTGGTAACATGCTGTATGGGCGCACGGCCGGGCATAGAATGGAAGGAGGCGCCATCCAGAGCAGATTAGCTACGTCACATTATACAGGCTATATCTTTTTTCTTTTTTTAATAGGGGCTTATAGGGGCTTATTTCTTTTGCCACATGAGATGCACTTTCTGGTGGAGGAAATGAAAATCATCAATTTTTAGGAAAATGTTTATGTTTTTTTTTTGGCCGTTAACCATACCATAAAAATAGTATACTATTTTATGGATCGCCACGATTACGAAAATACCTCATTTATATAGATTTTTTATTTTTTTCCCATTTTTACTGATTAAGAAGTACTGTATATACTCGTGTATAACCCGAGATTTTCAGCACAAAAATTGTGCTGAAAAACCTCACCTCGACTTATACACGAGTCAATAAAAAAAAAATAATACTCACCCTCCGGTGCCCGGATCCACCGGCGGCGGCTCCCGATACCCGGCGGCGGCTCCCAAAGTTCAGGACATTAAATAAATTAACGTAGTTCTCACCTTGCGGCGATACTCACCCCCGATTCTTGCCGGCAGAGTCACGTCCATGCGATCTTCCCGCCGGCGCTCACTATGATGTGGCAGTGTGACGTCATCAGCGGCGACACCGCTGCATCATAGTGAGTGCCGGCTGGGAGATCGCATGGACGCGATCCACCGGCAAAAGAAGAAAGAAGACAGCCGAGGGGATCGAGAGCCACCGCCGAGGATCGGGAGTGAGTATCGCCGGAAGGTGAGAATTAAGTTTATTTTTTTTTTATGTGCTTAACATACAGGGGGGCAGGCTGCCTGTATATATGAGGGGGCAGGCTGTATACATGAGGGGCAGGATGTATATATGAGGGGGCAGGCTGTATACATGAGGGGGCAGGCTGGCTGTATACATTAGGGGGGCAGGCTGGCTGTATACATTAGTGGGGCAGGCTGTATGCATTAGGCGGGCAGGCTGGCTGTATACATTAGGGGGGCAGGCTTGCTGTATACAACTTGGGGCTGGTTGTATACTACACCCTCGGCTTATACTCGAGCCAATAGGTTTTCCCAGTTTTTGGTGGTAAAATTAAAACTCGGGTCGGCTTATACTCGAGTATATACGGTAATTTGGCAAAAATGTTGTTAATTTCAGCATCACCGTCTTTCATATGCATAATTTTTTTATTTTTCGCCTCACAAATCTATTTAAGGGGTTATTTTTTGTGAGAAGGATTGTTTTTTTTAGTGGGCTTATTTTAGAGTGCGGAACATTTTTTTTATCACTTTTTAGAGCATTTTTCAAAAGATATTAATTAAAAATGATCTTTTTTCAGAACATTTTTTGCGTTTTTATTTCTCCGGCATTTACTGTGCGAGTCCAGTAATGATTCTATTTTATTATACAGATTGTTACGGACGTGGCAATACCCAATATGGTGGTTTCTTTTTGTGTTTTTGTGTTTTTTATACCTTATGAAGTATTTCTATGGGAAAGTGACATTTTAGGGGCTTATATTTTTATGTATTTATTTTTTATTTATTATAATGTGTAGTGTTTAGTGTTTTTACATGTTTTTACTTTTCCATACTTGAACTTGAACCTGCGATGCTCTGATCGCTGGTTCAAGTTCAATACACTGCTCTACAATACTATTTTATTGTAGAGCAGTGTAAATTGTCTGAGCATGCGGAAGGGGTCTGACTGCCAGGGAGAACAGGCATCTCCGGGGCACATGGCAGTCATCAGGGCTGCCCAGAAGTGGATCGGATCCCCCAGGAAGCGGCACAGGGGATCCGATCCATAGCAGAAACACCCTTACACGCCACGGTCATGCTTGACCATGGCTTGTAAGGGGTTAACACCCGCGATCGGAGTTAGCTCCAATCGCGGGTGTTGCAGCACGGTGTCAGCTGTGATAGACAGCTGACAGCCGCTACTTCTGATACCGGCTCCGTTCGTGAGCCGGTGCCAGAAGCAGGATGTTATAGTGCTTCCTGGTGCGCTAAGCATCTAGCCACGTCCCGTACTATAACGTCCTGGTGCGCCTAGGGGTTAAAGTCACGTTTATATTGCGTTTTGTGAATGCAAATGTTAACAGTAATGTAATTAAGCAAATTGCCGATCTTCAGCTGTTGTAATAGGTTTCAAAACTCAATCAAAACGCAACTTGTGACCTCAACCTTAGAAGTAACCAATAAATAAATTTAAAAAAGAAAATGCTAATATTTAGGAATTTTCCAAAAAGAGGTTACTGTGCAAAATTTTAAACATTTAAAGCATGTGAAATAATTCCAATTTACAAGTTAAAATAGGATCCATGAAAAAAATCCTTCCTTTGCACCTGCCCTGGACCAGGTGCAGATTTGCACCTAAAAAGTCGCAAAAACAAGCAAAGTAAGTGATACATAAGTGAAAAGTTGCACGGAACATCTGGGAAGTAATGATACATATGGAACACTGCACAAGATGCAGACCGGGGTGCACTTGAAAAACACCAGAAAAATTAGCAGTAAAAAGTTGCAAAAATGCAAAAAATCACAAAAATTAGACAATTCGGCACGCCAAAATAAAGATACATGTCCCCCAACCGTACACTTCTGATTTAGGGTCAGATCCTGGGGCAACCGAAATTGTGTATACCAGGACTGACAGAGACAGGTTGGAATTATATCTGTGAAATGCTGTGTTATTTTGTTATCCTGATTATATTTAAGAATCTCGTCTTTGTGGGAATACCCCTTTAAGAGTCATAAAAAGACATAAATCCCCGTGACACATTCATCCCTGTTCATCCTAAATACCATACCTGATGAAGAGAACAAAGTAGTCTCGAAAGCTTGCAACTAACATCATTCTTTTTAACCAACACTTACATGTGGTTACAATAACTAAAACACAACAATTTGATGATGCTGACATAACATTATCAGTTATTATGATATACCCACTGACAAATAAATTGCTTAAATTCTAGCTAACTTAAAGCTAAATAAACTTTGTTGTAGACAAAATGTATGTATCGCACGTGAGTTGTATTTAAGTACCCATCCATACACAGACACCTCCAAATGTGTGGAATAAATGAATGAATGTAAGCATGTGGTCATTGGGAAGATAAACAAACTTTTTTAAACTCCTTAAAGCTTGGGTTTTTTTTTTGGTTTTTGTGTTTCACTTTTTGATTCCCATGTTCCATTTTCTGATGGGTTCAGTTTTTCCAGATTTTATTGTGCAGTCCAGATGACACCTCCCCTGTATTCTTTGATTCAGTATGATTGCAGAGATACCAAATGTATATAGTTTTTTTTACGTCTTAATGTCTTTAAAAATTTTTTAAAAACATTGCACTAAAAAAACCCTTGTGTTGCAATATTCTGACACCAATAACTTTTTCATACTTCAGCTCTGTAGCTGGTTAAGATGTCATTTTTTGAGTGATGCGTTAATGTTTTCAATGAAACCATTAGTACACCTGTATGACCTTATGATCCCTTTTTTATTTTCATTTTTATGGGAGGAAAAATGACAAAAAAGTGTGAACATTTGGGCGTTTTTTTCCATTATGGTATTCGTGAAGGTGAATAATTGTTTTTATATTTTGATAGATCAGATATTCTGCCTTTTTTTTGTTTAGTTTTACATGCTTTCTAAGGAAAGAGGAGTCATTTGAGTTTTTAATATTTTTTTAATATATATTTTTTAAACATTATTATTTTTTTAAGATTATTTCAGGTCCCCTAGGCCTAGGGCAGTGATGGCGAACCTTTAAGAGACTGAGTGCCAAAACTACAACAAAGATCCGCTTATTTATCGCAAAGTGCCAACACAGAAATTTAATTAGTGATTTATACTCCCTTCTCTGTCACAGCTTTCATTGATACCAGCCCCTGAGGACACCAATAAAGCAGAAAATAGTCCCAGGTAGAGCTATCACTTTAAAATAGCTCTGTGCACAGCAAGTCCTGGGATGTCTGGGACTGCAGGAAGATACCTGGAGTCATCTCTGGTGACGGCCCGAGTGCCCACAGAAAGGGCTCTGAGTGCCACCTCTGGCACCAGTGCCATAGGTTAGCCATCACTGGCCTAGGGTAATTGAATCCAAGGGGGTCTCATCACTTATACAATATACTGCAACTACAACTCCCAGTTGCAATAGCTGTCATAGCAATGGATCGGTTGACATCATGGGAGGGCACTGATAGCTATTTACAGATTATGGCACCCATATGCGCACTATTAAGCACCCTAGTCAGGTTTGACCTTGGCACCTAACATGTTAACTGCTATGAACAGGGGAAGTTATTGACACGTTAACTGTCAACGACCATGGCAGTATGGCAGTATATAGTATGTATTTTCCTTGTTTGAAATTACCTATAAATTCACAATGCGTATAATAAAATAAATTTAATAATTTCAAACTCACATAAAACCAAATCATGCAATGAGACAATGAAGAGAGATCCAGCTCATATGAAATATTTTGCATTTGGGAAGTTTTGTGAAATTATTTGAGACCTACAAGAAGTAGGTCAATCTATATATTGCATACTGTTAAGCTATTGTCTGCGCAGTGAAAAAATGTAATACAATGACATCATACAACAAATAACAGATATGTCACAGGAAATTTACAAGTAAAAACACAACCCAATTATTTCACATATATCACTTGTATCACAACGACATCCGCATAACAATGAAAAATACAATACACTCACATTTACATAAAATAAATATGTTAAAAAATGATTACACATTACAATTAAAACTCATTAATCATATCGTTCATTACTTCCCTTGTATTGGCTAAACCTATAATGCAAGGTATAAAATCATTTTTAAACCTATTAGTCCTACATTCTACTTGCAAGAACCTCTCACTTAAAGTGCTAAGCTGTCCCATTAGTTTAGGGTGCAGCGGGTTTTATTCATTACTTAAAATTGAATCGAGTTTGTACAGTATTCTCCAGCACAATACCCTTTCCTAATTTTCCAGTTTGAATCCCACAATAGAACTTGCCTTCTTTACCAGTTTCTTTAATCTATTACAATTCGCTGTTCTCCCATTATTGTACTACTGCATAATATAAAGCACTCCCAATTACAGACTGATAGAAAGCTGTTAGCATCCTACGATGTACATCAAATGACCTTAGTGATCTAAGGACGCCTTCTTATACAGCTTCTCACAATGAATATGCCACAATAGCTTATCATCTAGATATACACCCAAATACTTATAACTAGAGACCTGCTCCACCTGAACACCCTTAATCTGAATCGGCTCATGCCTCGTATTCCATTCCCTCCGAAAACCGATCACCATTTCTTTTGTTTTGTTAAATTCAATTCTAGTTCATTTACTCCACACCATTTTGAGAATCTATACTTCATGCAATCACCCTGCATTATGCACCCTATTATTGCAGTATTGTCCGAATATCAATGATTGGATAGTGTGTGAGTGTGTATGAACATATTTCCAATTTTAATAATTGAACATTTATTTACATTTTTCTAGGAGGTAAAACAGAGGAATGGAACAATGCAGTATTATAAGAAAAGACAGACCAGAATTATTGCTTTGTGAAGAATACAAATAACTACCTAATAATTATAGGTAATGGAAGCATGCAAAATGAAAAATAAACGGACACTAATGCATTGCTTTGGACGATTGCTTTGGAAGGGTCCGCTGACAGTAACCTTATATTACCAGTGTTCATATGGGGTCTGCAAGAGATCACTGCAGCAAGTGCACAATTTTTCAGCAGAATTACCACAGAAGGCATTAAACATTACCCAGTACTCATTAAAATCAATGGATTGTGATAGTACAGTGTTCACAGTTTTTGGAAAGCAAAGTGTATTTAGACCTCTCCTTCCTCTGTTTACAACCCCCTCTATTTATTTTCTCAGCTGATGTCAGCAGTGATGTCAGGTTCTGGGCACGTCACTGCTCCAGCCAATGACAGGTCTCAGAGATGATCTCGGCACGAACGTAATGTCACTGCTCGTCCTGGTTTAAAGGGGACATCACTGAAATGGGACATCCCTGCTGATGTCAGCCAGGGAAGGCAAAGTATTTGCTGGAAATGGAGGAGCACAGAGAATTGAATAGCAGCATTCAGAGAATTTTGATGGATGGGTCCTATGAAGCTTAATTATGCCTTTGCAATTCCAGACATACTAGCAGTATTAAACATTCTTTTTCTGTCATGAAGCAATATTTTACTTTTTTATTAAAGGGAATTGGTCGCAATTAAAAAAATAGTCTGAGCAGTCAGCAGTATTCTACAGAGCAAAAACAGATGAGTAAATTGTACATAGTGCCCCAATAATAATAATATTTATTTATATAGCACCATTATGTAGTTCTTTACAAATAATGAATAATGGGGGA
This sequence comes from Engystomops pustulosus, assembly GCA_019512145.1. NCBI lineage: Eukaryota > Metazoa > Chordata > Amphibia > Anura > Leptodactylidae > Engystomops > Engystomops pustulosus. Next base: position 152,279,151 of record CM033642.1, read on the forward strand.
CATATACAAATAAAATAAGACATTACAGAGTACAAAGATTGTCATAGGGAACAATAAGAGTGAGGGTCCTGCTCCCAAGAGCTTACAGACTGTGAGGGTGAAGGGGGTGACACAAGAGGTATAAGAGATTATATAATGGTCCAGCCATTCTTTATAAGGGAACAGAATAAAATAATTTAATAAATAAAAATTCTGCTGCTTGAACCAGCCATCAGCCGCCATCTTATTTACAGGGTCCAAGGTGAAAGTGACTGCAGAGAAGCTTGGAACCTGGTATATATCTGTTATTTGCCATATAACAGACGGGCGATAGGACACAGGATGGATTAGTAAAGAGAGAGTTGACATTTCATGCAGTTAGCGAGTGTGATAGGTTTGCCTAAAGAGATGGATTTTAAGAGCATGTTTGAAACTTTGGAGGGTGGGTATTAGTCTGAGAGTCTGGGGAAGGGCATTCCAGAGAATTGGTGTGACTCAGGAGAAGTCTTGGAGGCAAGCATGAGAGGTTCGAATCAAGGTAGAGATTAATCTAATATCACTGGCAGATCTAAAAGAATGGGTTGGGAGATAGACTGAGATTAGAGGAGAGTGCATCATTATGCAGAGCCCTGAAGGCATTATTTTATTGAAGAAAGAAAATTAGAAGATTAATTTATAATTTTATGGGAAAAAAGTTTTTTTATGACCTAGTGTATCTCTTTGCTTATTCCATGTTTAGAAGTCTGGTGGAAGTCCTGTTACATAGGCAACAGCTGTGCACACTAAAGCTTTCCATCATGTAGGACCATCCAAAGGACTCATAAACACAGAATAAGCAGAGATATAAAGGAATAAATTACAATATTTTACCATATTCCTATATATCAATCTATTCAGATTTTCCATTTGTAGAATATAAATGTAACTCCTGTGTCTGTGCCAAGGCGAAAGAACTTTAAGAACAAAACAAACATTCACTCACCTGTCCCCACTTCCCTGAAGCAGCAAACTGCTCCTCAGTGCGGCTGTTGTGCTCTGGGCTGAGGCCTGCAGATGTAATGATGTCATCACATTGCATCTACCAGTTCCACAGCTCTGTACTGTTGCCACAAAGAGGCGAGGAGAAGACTGCTGATGCTTCAGTGGAGCAGGCAAAGGATAGTATATGTTTTTTTTCACAGTGGGAAAAAACAGGGATTGGTTGGTGATCTGCATAGAGAGGGCATACATGGGGGATGGGCTACAGTCAGGGGACCATTATAAGTGTTTTATCCCTCTTTTCTGCAGCCCACTTGTGATACAAATGTGAAGCATTTGGAGTGTGAATGATAATTACATCACTGGCAGATCTAAAAGAATGGGTTGGGAGATAGACTGAGATTAGAGAAGAGTGATAGGGAGGAGCATCATTATGCAGAGCCCTGAAGGCATTATTTTATTGAAGAAAGAAAATTAGAAGATTAATTTATAATTTTATGGGAAAAAAGTTTTTTTGTGACCTAGTGTATCTATTTGCTTATTCCGTGTTTAGAAGTCTGGTGGAAGTCCTGTTACATAGGCAACAGCTGTGCACACTAAAGCTAAATACTTTCCATCATGTAGGACCATAAACACAGAATAAGCAGAGATATAAAGGAATAAATTACAATATTTTACCATATTCCTATATATCAATCTATTCAGATTTTCCATTTGTAGAATATTAATGTAACTCCTGTGTCTGTGCCAAGGCGAAAGAACTTTAAGAACAAAACAAACATTCACTCACCTGTCCTCACTTCCCTGAAGCAGCAAACTGCTCCTCAGTGCGGCTGTTGTGCTCTGGGCTGAAGCCTGCAGATGTAATGATGTCATCACATTGCATCTACCAGTTCCACAGCTCTGTACTGTTGCCACGGAGAGGCGAGGAGAAGACTGCTGATGCTTCAGTGGAGCAGGCAAAGGATAGTATATGTTTTTTTTTACAGTGGGAAAAAACAGGGATTAGTTGGTGATCTGCATAGAGAGGGCATACATGGGGGATGGGCTACAGTCAGGGGACCATTATAAGTGTTTTATCCCTCTTTTCTGCAGCCCACTTCTGATGGTGCCCCCTTTTATTTAACACTGCTCCTTATAAGGACCCATTGGCGCACATTTACTTACCTGGTCCGCAGAGTTTCACGAAAGTGCAATGATATCCCATGCTCAGTTCGAATCAGGCGAATCATATGACGATTTCTGTCACATGAAAGCCAGCGCAGCTGCGGCAGAAAAAAATCGTATGCGACACAATCCCAGCGCAAACCCCTGTTAAATACCTGTCAAAGTTGTGCAAATACCGAAAACAGTGCACAGTCCGACGAAAGTGTGCAGCGCGACCCTTTGAAAATAAGCCTCATTGTCTGTTGGCTACAGAAAATAGTACACTACAAGGAGGGGCTTCAGAAAAGACAGTCCTATAAGGAGGGTCCAAAGAAAAAGGGGTGCTATAAGGAAAGGACTACAGAAAAGAGGTTTCTACAAGGTGGGCATAGAGAAAAGTGTGCACAAAAAAGAGGAGGTTTTAGGAAAAAGGGCATTGTGAGGGTAAGATGCAGGAGGGGGCATTATATTGGTTGGAGTTAGGAATGAGTTAAGGGTAGGAATGCAATTTTTTACAGGCACCATGGGGGCAGAATGCACAAAAAAGTTGGGGTTGCCTTTAATAATTGTCTTATGTATAAAGTTAAACTGCAATTGGCTAATGAAAATATGAAAGATGAATGATTCAATCTTAGGCTATATTCACACACACGTGTGCCCGCCATACCTTAGCATGGCGCTGCTCACCTGGCCGCTCTTTATAGCAATGTATGGCGCACAGTGCCGTATTCTGGGGAAAGATAGGACATTTCCTATCTTTTTCCCTGCTACAGAACCGTACAGTCCCGTACACGTGCGCTCCTGCTCCATTACGGCGCTGTGCGCCCATTGCCATCTATGGGAGGATGTATATATGCCATACATATGTCGGCTGTATATACGTCCCCCATATTATTGTACTATTCTTAGGATGAGCCATCAATATCAGACCACAATGAGAAGCAGCCATTTAATGAGGATTCCTCATCCCGCCCATGAAGATGATGTCAGGGGAGAAAATCATCAGGCATATTGAACTTTCAAACCATGATCCTTCTGTCCTTCTCCCCTATTCCCATTCATACCATACTTGCCCAAACCTGGCACTTGTGTGTAAGGGGAGTAAGAAAAGGAAAATAAGTCAACACACATGGTATTTAAACTTTTGGTATGGTATTTAAACTTTTGGTTTAAACATAACAGTATCTCTAATATTTTTTTTAACTAACCAAAGTAATTTTTTGTATTTGTGTCAACCAATACCGCTTGTAATGGATTAATTAATAATTCATCATTATCATTGACAATATCAAAATGTTTCAATAAAAGTCAGTTACATTTCCCCATGGGATACAGGATAGAGGAAATCACAGAAGCATGTACGTCTAGGACAGCAAAAAAATATGCAAAAGCTGGGGTTTTTGCCAACCTAAACACTAATGCCAGATGTTATCCTATAGAAGAGAACCATCCTACAGATAGAATTTGTACCAAATAGCAGGAGAATCATGGAACTCCACAAGCTATTATTATTATGGTACAGTGGGTACGTTAAGTATTCAGACCCCTTTTCACTCTTTTTTTTATTACAGCCAAATGGTAAAATCAAAAAAAGTAATTTCTTTTGCTCATTAATCTACACTATGCAACCCATCTTGACACAAAAAAACAGAAATGTAGATATTTTTGCGAATTTATTAAAGAAGAAAAACTGAAATATGACATGGTCATAATTATGGAGATCCTTTTATGTGACACTCACATTTTACTCAAATGCTGTCCATTTCCTTCTGATACTCCTTAAGATGGTTCTACTCCTTCATTGGAGTCTAGCTGGGTTTAATTAAAATGATTGGACTTGATTAGGAAAGGCACACAGTGTTAGGTATCAAATATACCATTATATATTATCTATGACTCTAACTTCTGACCATGTCCTAAAATGGATACTGTGCTATACAAGACCTCACAGCTCACATTGCAGTCCAAGGAACTGCCCAAGGAGCTCAGATACAGCCCTGGCCAGATCTGGCCAAGGTTACAAAATAATTTCTGTGGCATTAAAGGTTGGACCAAAGACTAGGCCGAAGGTTAACCTTCAAGACAACTCATGGCTGAAATCAAAAGTTGCTGAAAAGGGTCTGAATACTTCTGACCATGTGATATTTCAGTTTTTTTCTTGTTTAATAAATTAGCAAAAATATCTACATTTCAGTTTTTTATTTGTCAAGATGGGGTGCAGAGTATACATTAAGGAGCAAAAAAAACAAACACTTTTTTGATCTTACCAATTGGCTACAATGAAATAAAGCGTGAAATATTAAAAGGTGTCTGAATACTTTCTGTACCCACTGTACATTAACCGTAGGAGCACAAGTCTACTTCTGTCCATGATACTTTAACTGATATTCACCCCAATACACTCTTTGTATCCAGACCAGTTACAGTAGTTTGGATTGTAGATTTGACTAAAGAAGCAATATAATACAGTTACTTTTCTATATAGGAAGCTGAAGATATAGAAACAGAATCCCATGCTGTATAAAGAAACACTAGTAACTAGAGATTGGAGAACTTATTAACTGAACACTTAGAATACTATATAATTTAAACATTTACATTGTATTGTATAGTGCTGTACCTGAGAAGAATGACATGAGGCAGGACAAAAATCCACTATTGTATAGAAATAAAATACATAAAAAAATGATACATTGAGATAGGTTGAGTAGGTGGAACAAAGTTAAAGGGACATGGTACTTGCATGTTATTGTTGAAGAGAGGAAGAATTCTATAAAACATATTTTTAAAAAAGCAGCTACGTAGACGTTTGAAATTGTACATGGAGATAAAATACAATATACAGAGAACTATAAAGGTAGACACCTGTACTGAAATATAAGAGGGGCTATAGAGAGAGATGGAATCCTAATTATACGGATCAGTGGAGATGCTTTGGTGAATGAAGAGCAATTAAAAGATTTTATTATAACAATAAGAAGTATATTAATCAAACCAAGTGGATTGATTACTGATTTTGTACTATTACTATTGTATTAGAAATATTATGCGTTAATGCTTAGGTTCAGGCGGGTCAAGGACAACAGGTGCACGGCGAGGCCGGGTATTTTTCTCCAAAAGTTTTTTCTTAATGTCAAATAAACCAGAACAGGTAATCACAACAGGTTTCGGGGAACGGGAGTCCCCTTTTTCAGGTGAAATGCTTTAATGCTTGCATTTTGCTTTTATTTCTATTTTCTTGATATTACACTGAAACAGGGAATGTAATATTTTATCTATAAATGATCAGTGATAGGTTGGCTGTAGGAAGATTTATAAGTCGTGGGATGTAGCTAAAGTATATTGTATCTATCCATCTTTATAACTATCTACTTATATACACACATTCATACATTGATATATACCATATGTGTGTACAGTTTAATATATACAGTTCATAAAAAATATAGTAATATATGTATTACACTGTACATTAATTTATACAGACAAAGAGGGACACTGCGAGTCATTTTTATTTATTGGACCTGAAACTCCAGTATAATTAAAATCTCAATGTCCTTAGGCAAGTCTTGCTGGTTTTACTAACATGTCTTGACCATATATTCAGAAATAAATGCAATGAGCTAATAGCTGTGGCAAACTGAAATCCTAATATGACATGAAAAGTACAGTCAGAGACTGTTTAGCTCTTCTTCATGTGAAAAGACAATGATAGACATGCATAAAAACATAGCTGTTTTTACATGCAGATTGCATTTTCTACATCTGTATCTGATTTTTTACATGGAACAAACAATTCCTCTGCATCATCTATCTTACGCGTCCCTCTACCTGTCAAAGGAATGTATCATAACAAGCAGCTGTGATCACATTAATAGACGAGACTGACTTCCCATACCTTACAATTCCATACATGACCAGGACGTTCCCAAGTAACCCCACAACGCAGACCACAGAGTATAGCGCAGTGATTGCCACGGCCATAATAATTGATGCATGGTTTCTGGAGACCCCCTGGCTTGGGACACCGAAGGTGATGTTGGGTAGGGCAGAAGAAGAGAGGTTCTGGGTAGCATTGTAGTAGATGATATCTGAGTATATCCTTGATGTGGACAGCTCCAGCTCCATATTCAGCAGTGGGCTAATACTTGCTCTGCAGGGATGCTAAGTACAAGTGGTACCCGAGTCTGTGTTACCGTGGAGACAGCAGAAAGGATGTTGAGGACAGGATGCTGGATTCTCAGCAACTGAAGGGAAAGGAGGGAGTGGACGGAAGAAAACTGCTCCTCTCATACATGCAGATCCTGCTTTACCACCCATTCCCTTATCATTTCCCCCTCCAATAGTCACTCCTCCCGCTCCTACATTTCTTCAATCCCCTCAGACAATCCATCTCTTCTTTACCACCTCTTATTTCTTACAGTAAACCATGTATACATGTGCCCTGTACGTATGTCTCTGTTTATTCTAGAACATGAAGGTATCACACATGATAGCCATCACTGCCTACATTTTTGCAATTCATCCTCCATACCCTATGTAACATATCACCAGGACTATATGCATAGTCAATTCTTATATCCTTCTCAATTGTTCATTATTCTTGCCTCATTTTAGTACACTCACACCTTGCCTGCTTGTCTGCAGTCTCTTTTCTTTGCATATAAGATTTACTGTGTTTAAACAGATATCGATAATAGTAGCCCCCCAGTCTATTTCACTCTCTGAATCTAATATTGAAATCCCACACAATATGAAGTTGTGAGCTGCCTACATTAAAAGACAGCCTGTTTGATGGTCATAATATAGAGGTTCTGCAAGCTTCCATTTCTTCACATGTGTAACACAGTCAATGAGAATAAACATGTATCTGCTCTGACCCTCCCCACTTTTCAAGATGACTTCTTGAAATCAAGAAGATTTTAACTGCTGTACTTTCCACAGAAAGCTTATCTTTTAACCCTATAATGTAGCCTTCTATGTTGCTGTAGAAATTTGAAGCACATTCTCTGTTTACAATACCTACAGTTCAAATGAGCATTCTAGTTTTGGACATTTCTGGCATGTTCACTGGTCTACATCATAAATATCTGATAGACCTCTATGCTACGTTCAGAAGGACTTCTTGATTAGGTAGCTGTCACAAGGATTGTGGCTGTAAATGTAGATGACAATGATCACAATTCATTTCTTCTGGAGTGCCAAAAAGAGCTCCAATAATTTAGAGCTGAAGGAGAATTGAAGGAGGTACAGATTAACAGCTACTACATTTTTTAGTTTCTATGATCATGTAATATATACTCAGAAATAAAGAAAGGACAAGTGTACACAACAAAGCTCAAAATATATGTAGTCATTTTTATTGCATTACCAAATACTTAAAGAGCAGTTGTTGGTGCAGGCACCACCCATGTGGTCCCAAAATACTGCACTAGTATAATGATACCAACCAAAAGCCAAATAAGACATCAGACAAAGAATATGAAAAGAGATAAAACCCAGTTAACCAATATGGTTTTATACCCCTGAAGAAACCGCAGTTGGTGAGGTAACAGTGGGGTGCTCCTTTTGCCTCCTACCACCTGCTGCCTCACTTGATCACTGGTTTTAAATGGGTTCCATGCTTTGTATCACACATGTAAGAGCCTATCTCTCCAACTTGTCTTGGCTTATCATTTATCTGTGGATTTACCTCTGCATATTTTTTGTGTGAGATCTTATTTGGGTTTTGCTAGGCCGCATTATACCATGGTGGTACTCGGCAGGCCAGTTGGCAGGGCTACCTTGTCCACACAGTCATGGGCACAGGTGCTCCTGCGACCCATATCCCGAGTCGCAGGTGTACCCGTGTTCCTCCCTGTGCATCTGGTCCCAGCCTACAAGGTAACTTACCTCTCCTGGCTCCAGTGGCGGCCGCACGCCGGCTATTGGGACATTTAATAGCCTGGCTGGGCACTGGGAGCTAAGGCTGATAAATGGCCTAGTAGCCTCTGCAGTTAATTTACATATTACTAAAATAAAGTTTTCAACAAGTTAGATTAGGTTCCAGTATTAATTAATTATAGACTATTGCAGAGGCAAGTAGGAGGTACCGCCCATCAGATCTACTTCTGCTAGTAGAATCCTCATGGTAGGTTTCCTGTACCCCCACAGTCTAGGTTTCGTATTGCAATTTGGCTTTTTGTGGATTTGACACACATAGGGACCGTTACAGCCAACTTAAAAAATGTCATCGCCAAAACAACTTACATGATGCATAGTATGATCTCAACATGAACCACTACATGTATGCATTTGCCACTGTTAAATGAAAACGCCATGAAGAAAACATATTTAACAACAGTAACTCATTCGGTAGCCTCTGTAAGTAATCATTTCTAGGCCACCTTATTTGTAAAGCAGTGGCCCATATAAGCTTGGTTCTCTTCCCAACAATGAATGATGTGACCTATGCTAATTAACTGTGGATCTCTACGCTTCATGCTTTTGTCACAGAAAACAAGTGCTGATAACACATATTCCTCAGAGGCCTCCTATTGTATAAACCAGGACTGTGCAGTGAAAAAAAAATTTAGGGCATAAAAATACCATTTTGGACTTTGAAGTCATCCATGCAGTGGGTCAAAAAATCCATTAAATTTACTTTATCATGTGATGCATTTAAATTGGACTGTATTTTGATAAACAGAATGCTGTGGTGTTGTTACAGTTAGTCCTAATTCAAAATTAGAATTCTATGGACTTATGTACCAGAACAGAATAAAAAAGAATCTGGTTCTTGGATGGTATTAAAATTAACCCCTTCCCACCAAGACCCTTTTTTGTTTTTGCATTTTCATTTTTCACTCCCCACCTTCAAAAATCTATAACTTTTTTATTTTTCCATGTACAGAGATCTGTGTTGGCTTGTTTTCTGTGAAACAAATTGCCCTTCATAGTGATAGTATTTAATATTCCATGCCATGTACTGGGAAGCAGGAAAAAAGTTCCAAATGCAGTGAAATTGGGGAAAATAAGCATTGAGCCATTTTCTTGTGGGGTTGGATTCCACGGATTTCACTGTGACATGTCTACTTTATTATTTGGGTCGGTATGATTACAGGTATACCAAATTTGTATAGGTTTCATATTTTTTGCATACATTTACAAGAATTAAAACCTCCTGTACAAAAAAAAAAATATTTTGCCATCTTCTGGCACTTATAACTTTTTCATACTTCCGAGTGCAGAGCTGTGGGAGGTGTAATTTTTTTGGGACTTTTGATGAAGTTTTTAATGCTACCATTTTTAGGACTGTATGACCTTTTGATCACTTTTATTGAATCTTTTGTATTTTTCAAAATGGCAAAAAAGTGCCATTTTTTACTTTCTACTGTTTATTTATATTTATATCAGTTCTAGGGAAAGGAGTGATTTGAATTTTTTAAGTTTGTTTAAAACTTTTTATTTTTACTATTTTTCAGACCCCCTAGGGTACTTTAACCGTAGGTTGTCTGATCGATCCTACTGCTGCAATAATTTTTTGAAGTCGCAGTCAGCTTTGCTAGCACCGATGGCGGGTGTTAACGCTAAGTGTTTGATGCAATATGCGGCCCCTATTACGTCACATGCCGGGAAGGGATTAAATAATAACAATAGGTGAACAACATACAACTTCCACAGTGTCATCACAGTGCCCCTTTGCTAGTACCAGATATACGAAGAGGATCCGGTATCCTGAAATATCCATCAGGCTATAAATTATAAACCAGGTCCTGCCCGGCATAGGATTGCACTATAATCTGTGGCCTGGTATGGTCCAGTCTACGCACACTTCTTGGTTTACCCTGGATTCAAGCCCATGCAGGTACAGAAACAGCAGTCAAACTCGAGGTCACAGTCCAGGCACATGGTCAGGGCAGGCGGCAGAGATGCAACGTCAATGCAATCCAGGGTCAGCAACAGGAGGTCCAAGCAGAGGGGTACGGGAACACAGCACACAGGACAGCAGCACGGGGGAGCACTGGTACACAGGAACACGGAGGAGGTCAGGTAACACTGGAACGCGGAGGGACTCAGGAACACAGGAGACACAGGAACGCAGGAGACACTGGAACGCAGGCAAATCGCAACAGAGCTTTCACTTAGGCTGTGAGGCACAAAGATCTGGCAAGGGCTTGCAGGAAGAGGCAGGCTTATATAGAATTAGTAAAATGGCCAGCGCCAATTAATCTTAGCGAGCCGAGCCGTGGGAGCTGCGGAGGACGCCACAGGAGCCAGAGAAGGTGAGAGAAGCCGGCCACCGGACCCTGGAGAGGCACAGTTGCACCCACGATCCGAGACAGGGATCACGGGAGCACCCGTGACACCTCTGACCGGACTTCTCATGTGAGACAGGAAAATGAACCTGTAACCATTCTTCCTTCAATGTCCACTAAGACATCTGATTTGCCTACAGTCATACGTAATAATTAAAATGTAGCTCCTGTTTTGGTTTTGCATTGCGTTGTACTTGCAGGTGATACAGGCATTTCTGGTACTTGTCAACTGGTGTCTAAGTCTTGTTGGTGGCCTAATTAATTTCACAATATTGTTTTTTCAGCTTGTAAAAATTGGGACAGGGTTAAGGTTCCCAGGAGACCTCTTACAGGAACACTTTGTCCTTTGCTGGTTCCATCCAACCTATGGACACATATGTCATACATTTCATCACTGACCTTCCCATCACAGTGATGTGGGTGATTGTTGACTGTTTTTCTAAAATGTGTCATTTCACTCCATTGAAAAAATAATCCACTGCAAGCGAGTTAGCTATATTATTTATTAATAATAACCTCAAATTGCATGGAACACACAAATCCATTGTATCAGACAGTGGGGAACAGTTTATTTCTAAGTTCTGGAGGGAGTTCTGTAAGAGTTTAGGAATCCTGTTGTCATTCTCTACAGCATTCCAAGCTAAAACTAATGGCCAGACCAAGTTTGTTAATCAAGTTCTGGAACAATATCTGAGTTGTTTTGACTGCCATAATGAATCTTGGCGTTGGATGAGTTTTCGCATAACAATCATTCTAATACATATAGTTCTGTGTCTCCATTCTTTTGCAACTATGGTTTAATGCACGTTTTGCATCCATGTCTACTCTTCAGTCCTCTAATCCACATGCCAATTCTGTTATTTCTAACCTGAGCTCAATTCGGGCACAGGCTTGTAAGAGCCTGGTAATAGCCCAAGGCATCAGTTTTCAGGCTGGTCTGAATTATGCTTTTGGGGATAAGGCTTGGCTCTCTACAAAAATTTGCATTGAAGCGTTACTTCAGGAAAGTTGGCCCCAACAGGTATTTGTCTCTAATAGAGATTTGTAAAAAGTATTATGAAGTATGTCTGCCAATTGTTACTTCATGTAGTCTAGAGGAACCCATTATCCTTCAGGGTGAATTAGAGCATGGGATTGCTAATGTGTTGTATTCTAGAAGGGTCCAGGATTCAATGGGGGTCATTTACTAAGGGCCCGATTGGCGTTTTTGCAACGGGTTAACCGAATTTTTCAGTTTTGCGCCGATTTTCCCTGTATTGCCCCGGGATTTCGGGGCACGCGATCGGATTGTGGCGCATCGGCGCCGGCATACACGCAATGGAAATCGGGGGGCGTGGCCGTACGAAAACCCGACGGATTCGGAGAAACCGCCGCATTTTTTTTAAAAAAGTGTTGCTGGACACGCGTTTACCTTCACCCGGCAATGGATCGTGTACTCCGGCAGACCTCGGCGGACTTCAGCGCAGCAGCAACACCTGGTGGACGTTGGAGGAACTGTCTTAGTGAATCGCCGGAAGACCCGAATCCACTGCAGAGATTGCGGCGCTGGATCGCGAATGGACCGGGTAAGTAAATCTGCCCCAATATGTTGTTCACTGGACCAGATGAAAGAAAGTTCATGCTTCCCGTCTGGTTAGAAGGTTTCATACCCTGGACCAAAGTAAACCTGGTCCCCCAAGTAAGAGTCCAGTGGTCCCTCGTAAAAGGAGAGAAACTGTCATAACCCTCTGATTTCAGACTTATCTGCTTGTGAATCACACCAAGGATGCTTAGTTGAATTGACAGCTAACATTCTGTCAGTTTGATGAGCTTAGTTGGGTGTGTGTTCTATGGAAAAGCTGTGTGGTGTCACCTGAGAGTTAGTGTGTGTTCCAAGTGTGGGTCCAGGTATGCCTTTAAATTTTTTTTCCTCACCCATTTAGTTGCTGGCTTTTACTAGTCTTCTTGTACTTATTTTCCCACCTATGCTTTAATTTTTACTATACTTATACCTTGTATACAACCCTTGCTTCATTTTTCCACTAATCTCTTGCTACTCAATTCTGTACCTTGCCGCCATCTTGGATTTGATCCAGTTTGTCTGACCTCTCTTGGCTGTCTATTTTCGGTTGTTGGTTCCTCTGTGTTTGTTATGTATTCTGAGCAATCAGGCAACTGTGGTTGTGGGTGATCTAGGGACTTGCACCCCTTTCTCAGTCATGACAGCAAGTGTAGGAGAGCATTTTGTGCCACATATGAGTATCTGATATGATTGCATAGGTTTCTTGACCTTTCCAGTATTATGACCATTGTCACAATTTTGATGAATTGACCTTGCTGGCAGGAGACTACTGCCTGATGTTCTTCAGAAACCACTCAACAGTGTGACTGCTTCTGCAAAAGCAGATAAAGACCGACACTGCAAGTCAAAGCTTAACCTAGCAAATGGGATAGGAGGGCGGGGTAGCAACACTGTGCCATAATCCACTTCTGAAAAAAGAGTGTCCAGCACAAATCTTCATGAAATCATTTTCTTTATTGAGACATTGTTTAAAAGTTCATGGCTAGACAAAGAAAAGCCAATGAGTTTCAAGGGTGACCCCTCTTAATCACCATCAAACGCAATGGCTGTTCTTTGTCTACCCATGAACTTTTAAACGATGTCTCAATAAAGAAAACAATTTTATGAAGATTTGTGCTGAACGCTTGTTTATCTGAAGTGGATTTTACCAGACCCGTCGCCAGCGGGGTTGGTACTTTGCACAATCAAGGTGTGATTTTCACCTGGTCTTAACCATATGAGAGGAACAACAGGGGAATGGTGTTAGTCGGCTTTCTTTCTGTGGACTTTGTCATAATGCTGTTGGAGAAGGCTGTGTATAGAGGAGAACTATGAGACAGATAAGTGCTAACTAGTCCAGAATCCGCAGAGATGCCAAAAGGACCTGGCTTTGTTGTTGGGTTGCCGGCTAGCCACTAAAAACATTGAGGGATATTTACTTTGCCTTTTCTTGCCAAGAAGTCATGTAATTCCCTGCATCCTCATTAGTTTGGAGCATAGGCAGAGACTATAGGAATTCCTGTCAGGTATGTGTTCAACTTAAATTAAATGATGAAAGTTTCAATCTGTGCAGACTCAATGGGGCTTATTTACTAAGGGTCCCGCGGCCACATTTCCGGGGATCACGCTGCTGGAACTGGGATTTAGAAGGTGATTGCGTTGCATGTGATCGGATTTCGGCGCATCGCCGCCTTACATGAGACAGAAATTGGGGGGGTGGGCCGTCGGACGATCTGTCTGATTCGGAGAGAGCGTGGGATTTAACTTTAAAATTGTGTTGCAAGCCATGCACTTACATGCACTGGGAAGAAGATGGTGAACTCTGGCGGACCTGAGCAGGGAGATGACACATGCAGGATATCGGGCGCACAGTGTGAGTAAATCGTGGCATGAGCGTCGGACACTCCCGATCGCGGAAGGACTGGGTAAGGAAATGTGCCCCAATGACTGACTGCGCCAACACAATACCAATGTTGATAGTAATGTTGCTTATCTTCTGTATAATAAATTGTTTATAATTATGATACTACTCCACTCTATTTCTTTTTTTTTTTTATTTACTTGCCGCATTAATGCAAAAAATTGTTAAAGTGTAACTCTGAAGTTACCTGGCCAAATCTAGCACAGCTGGAGAAAGCCTTTGTCAACAATACCTATATCATGCTGCTGGCTTCTTCCTAACCTGAGATACAGCCTACTGCATCTCCTGTTCCCTCCTCTTTCAGTCTATGGATCATTCTTAGCAACCAGAATGTCAGGTTGACAGGAGATGGCTTAGTGAGGATAAAAGCAGAGGATTAGCAGAGAAACAGCTACAATAATGTAATGAATGTATATTGTTTAAATGTTTTTAGCTATTGCAGGTATAGAAAAGATTTTATAAACGTTAAATTTGCGCTTTAAATTTTAATTTAGCAGTGATTTTCCCCAATTTGTGGTAAAATATGGATTTGGATTGGAAAACAAAAGTTCAACACAGTTCGTTATGGACCGGTCTAAGGTGGCATTCATCATCAGCCTTCTCTCCGGGAAAGCTCTGGCATGGGCTACTCCCATCTGGGACAGATAGGACCCCGTTACAGCTGACATCACCTCCTTCTCTGCTGAGTTCCTGTCTGTCTTTGAGGGAGCTGCATGAGCATTTTCAGCTGAGATTGCACTACTGAACCTGCGTCAAGGAGACTCATCTGTTGGTGACTATGCCATCCAGTTCCGTACTTTGGCCTCTGAGCTAGCCTGGAACGATGCAGCCCCGACTGCGACCTTTAAAAAGTGACTTTCAAGACAAGTTAAAGACATGCTGTCTGCACATGATCTGCCATCTACTCTGAGCGACCTCATATCTCTGGCCATTCGGATTGATATCCGTTTTATGGAGCGCTCTGAGGAGCATTGTCTCAAGCAAGCACAAGTCCAGGTTCAACGTTTGCCACGTTTGCCTCCTGCCTTCCAAAGGCTGCTTCAGCCACCTGCTGTGACTGCAGAGGAACCAATGCAGGTGGACAGAGCTCAACTCTCTTCCCAGCAACAATCCAGGTGACTTCAGGAAAACCTCTGTCTCTACTGTGCCAGCCCGGAACACTTTCTTCTGACCTGTCCACTCCGTCCTCAGTGTCCGGGAAACTCATGTACCTAGGGTTCTTGGCAGAAGTGTCCCTAGGTGAGAACAAAGCTTCTCCATGTCTGAACCTACCTGTCCTGTTGCTAGACATACACTTACATGCACCAGGAAGAAGAAGGTGAACTCCGGTGGAACTGAGCGGGGAAGTGACACATGCAGGGTAATCCGTTTCCAGACTCTTCTTTCTGGTTTCTGGTACGGCAGGAAACTTCGTGGATGCTGCCATGGCCTCTCAGTACCATCTTCATGTGGTCCATCTAGAGAAGCTGCTGGTCATCTAATCAGTCAGAAGGCATATTATCCAGGACCGGATATGCTACCACACTGAACCCCTATGCCTACAAGTGGGGGTCTTGCACAAGGAGAGACTTTCCTTTTACGTGCTAACCCAGTGCGCATCTTCCGTTCTTCTGGGCCTTCTGTGGTTGGAGTGCCACGCACCGTTGCTCGACTGGCAGATGGGTGAGGTTCTTCACTGGGGACCGTAATCCCAGTCTTGTTGTCTGGAACAGCCTTGTCCCATCTCTACCACTTCTCTTTCGAAGTCTTGCAAGCCTCTGGTGGGTCTCCCTGCTCCTTATGCGGACTTTGCCAGTGTTTTTTCAGAGAAGCAAGCAGAGACTCTGCCGCCACACCGACCTTATCAGTGTCCAATAGACTTGTTCCTGAAACGGCGGCCATGTCAGCCTACTTAAAGGAGAATTTGCAGAAGGGCTTTATATGCAAGTCTTTGTCCCCTGCTGGTTCCAGATTCTTCTTTGTGGCCAAGGAGGATGGTTCTCTCCGCAGCCTCCATGAGGTCATGGTGAAAAAACGCTACCCACTACCCCTGATCACGGAACTGTTTGATTGTCTATGTGGTGCCAAGGTTCTTTACCAAGTTGGACGTGCAGGGGGAATATATCCTCATCCTCATATGTGATGAATGGAAAACCGCCTTCAATACTCGGGATGGGCACTTCGAATACCTTGTTATGCCTTTAGGGACTCTGTAACACACCAGTGGTGTTCCAGGAGTTTGTCAACAATATATTCAGAGACTTACTTTATACCTCTGTCGTGGTTTACCTAGACAATACCCTGTTGTTTTCTGCGGACATTGAGTCCCATCGGGTCCATGTATGGCAAGTTCTCAGGTGCCTAAGGGCCAATCGCCTATATGCCATTTCCATCAGAAGAGTCTCCTATTCCTTGGATACATTATCTCAGACAAGGGACTACAGATGGATCCTGCCAAGTTGTCTGCAGTACTTCAGTGGCCGTGTCCAGTGGGACTACGAGCTATCCAGAGATTCTTGGGCTTCGCCAATTACTACCAGCAGTTTATCTCACATTTCTCCTCCCTGGTATCTCCCATTGTGGCGCTGACCAAGAAGAACCCTAAGCTCTGGCCTCCGGCAGCTGAAGACACTTTCACAAAGCTAAAATTCTCACCCGGCCTGACACTGAGAAACCATTCCTGCTAGATGTTGATGCTTCATTCGTTGGTGCTGCAGCCGTTCTCACCCAGAAGGGGCCCAAGGTCAAACTCTCACCTCTGGGTTCTTCTCCAAGATCTTTTCAGCCGCAGAATGGAACTACTCTATTAGTGATTAGGAGCTTCTGGCTATTAAACTTGCTTTGGAAGAATGGCGTTACCCTCTGGAGGGTACTCGTCATCCAGTCAGTATCTATACTGACCACAAAAACCTACTGTACCTCCAGACTGCCCAGCACCTCAATCCAAGACAGGCTTGTTGGTCTTTCTTCTTCTCCCGTTTCAATTTTCTAATACATTTCCGTCCTGCAGAGAAGAATGTTAAGGCCGATACTCTCTCTCATGTCTCGGATGTTGCTGGGGAAGATCCTGCTCCCAGACATATTGGGGCACATTTACTAAGGGTCCATGGACCTCGATTCTTTTGGGTTTCCCAAATATTTCCGAATTGCCCCAGGTTTTTGGCGCACACGATCGGAGTGTGGCGCATCGGTGCCGGCTTGCATGCAACACAAATTGGGGGCGTGGTCGTCGGACAACCTGACTGATTCAGACAAACGTCGGACAACGCACAGCGGGTATCACGACGGGACGGGTGTGCAAATGTGCCCCATTGTTCCTCCTGAACGGCTGGTTCTTGCTGCTCCTGTGGACCTTCTACAACTTCCTCCTGGAAAGACGTATGTCCGACATGCCCTTCGGAAAAGAATACTGATGTCAGGTTCGCTAGGGAGATTGCTGGGACTTCTGGTTCTTCTGGTGGTACCAGCAGCGTTCTCCGAACCCCGGCGCGTATCCGCGCAAACTCCACCTGTCGTCCTGGGCAGCGGCTGCTAAGATCTCGCGCTGTCTAGGAGTGGCTGGGACTTTGAACCTCTGCTTGGTGCCTGGTTGTTTCTGCACCATGAGGGGTTAATTCCCAGATGCTGTCCAGCACCTATCAGGTTCTGGAGGTGGAGTTCTGGCTGCATAAATTGCAGCTTCACTAGTCACCTGTGCCAGTGTTTGAAAATCCCTTTCTCCACTCGCTGCTCTAGGTTGTATTGCTCAGTATCTTTATCTGTATTGTTGTTACCTCGGCTAGTTTTTGACTCTGACTCTTTGCTTACTGATTTTGCTATTGACGTAACCTCTCGTTGTGATTCCGGCTTGTTTACCATTCTTTTGTGTTTTATGTTGTCAGTCTGTTTGTGTTTTCCTTCCCTCACTTATTCCAGCGTATCTCGAAGTCTTCAAGTAGTCGCCCCACGGTTTAGCGTGACGGGGCTATAGGAAGGGACAGAGGTTGGGGCAAGCTCAGGGCTCACTATCCCCTGTCTTTTGTGTACCAATCTTAACAACTGACTTAGGGACATTGCTCTCGTGTGGCTGGGCAATGGACAAGTTGAGTAGGTTAATCAGACCCTAGGCTGCTGTTGTCTCTGCCAAGTTGATGCATTGGTAAATTAAATGGCAAACAGTGCAAATTTGGAATGCCTCTAACCAGTTCCACCTCTGGTGAGTGCAAAGTTCTCCACCTTAACCTTGTTTAAAATGGCAAGGCCGTCTCAGCTACAAGTCATAGATCAGTCACTAGTGCTCTATGATGATCTTCCTAGCTGGAATTCTGTACATCTGCCCTGTGCATAGTGGTGACAGATACCCAAGAACTTGTGTTGGAGAATGAAGATGTGGATGATGATGAAACTTAAGTGCCAACTCCTATGGCTGAGAAAGTGCTAACTTTGATGTGGAAACTGACAAAGAGGACAGTGGTTACGGCTTAGTGCAGAAAGATCTGGTAAAGAGGGGTAAAGACATGGTTCTGTTACCAAAATGGATGGAAGGAATGAGACTTGTGATAAAGAGGTGGCGTTCACAAAGCCTTAGGTTGCCAACAGAAATTGCAGAAGGTGGAGGAATCAGCCCTTAGCTACAATGTTGCCTGCTACTGCCCACAACACCTAGGGACTAAGCACACAAAGGCTGGCCCAGAGGATCTCCAAAGTGTTGCATTTTTTCTCTCATTGGGGCTTATTTACTAAGGGTCCCGTGACCGCATTTCCGTTGGGTTTTCCGCCAGGATAGGCATTTAAAAAGGCATTTAGAAGGGGATTGTGTTGCAGGCAATCGGATTTTGGCACATCAGCGCAGGCTTTCATGCGACAGAAATCGACGATCCGACGGACTCGGACTGAGCGCGGGATTTAACATTTAAATTGTGTAGCAAGACATACACTAGCACCAGGAAGAAGAAGGTGAACTCCGGTGAAACTGAGTGGGGAAGAGACACTTGCAGAAAACCGGGTGCACGATCTTAGTGAATCGTGCCGGAGTCCATGCTCGTCGGACAATGCACAGTGGGGATCGCAATGGGACCGGGTAAGTAAATGTGCCCCATTGTGTAGAACCCATATAATTTGTACGATGTGCCATCAGAGCCTAAAGCAAGGCCAACTATCAATAATCTGAGCACCTCATGTATGACCAGGCACCTGCAAAGTGAACATGAGCTGCCTCCCAAGTGACAAGCCCACCTGTCTCCCTTCAAAAGGAAGATGTGATGCCACGGCTACCACCAGCAGCACACCATAAGTTCATCATCAAACCAGCCCAACCATCCAAGGGAAATCACCAAATAATGCAGAGAAAGTGGAAGCGTGGCTGCCACTCACAAGCTATGGTCCTGAATGAGAACATTTCAAAATTGCTGGCCGTTGAAATTATACTATTCAGGCTCGTGGAGATGGACAGCTTTTAAGATGGTGGTAGCTGTCCACAGTATGTCATTTCCAACTGATACTTTTCTCGGTAGACAGCTCCCACCATACACAGCTTATCTTTTCCTTTGAGCAGGTTGACTCACATTAGCCACTACATGCTCCAGTGCCTGCACGACAATGACAGAATTACTTTGATAGTCAACAGTTCCATTTACTGGGTGATCACCGAGTTGGATCTATGCTGCAAGGTTAAGATGGAATCTGTGATTCCACAACCAGAGCATGAGAGAATAATAAAGGAGTACAAGAGCACATTTGTGGAGGCACGAAGGGGAGGAGATACTGTCACGGGTGTGACACTGTGCCTCTGTGTGCAGCACCAGGCCAGCCGCAGACTCTATCCTTGCCCCAGTGTCCCCTTCCGTGTAATTTAAAGGGCCACCGCACCACTGATTGGCGCTGTCCGGGTGCTGCCCTGTTAATAGCCTGCCTCTTCCTGTGCCCCCTGACAGATCTTTGGGCCTTATATCCTGAGAAAACTGTCGCTTGCAAAGCGCTCCGATGTATTCATGAGGGGGCGGTCCGAGGCGCTGCCTCTTCCCCGGACCACCCCGTTCGCTCCATAGGCCAGCAGTGACTGCTGCACACTAGGCGTCAGTCACCGCCCCTAGCCACGCCCCAAACCCACCCCCTCATGAATACATCGGACAGCTTTGCGAGCTGTCCGACAATTGCACTGTAGCCCGCCTCAGTGTTTGATAGCGTTACCGGAGGTTTCCGGTAACGCTGTCACTCTAACACTGCGGCGTTTGATCAAGCACTAGGAGCTGCTTACTTTAGTAAGCAGCTCCTAGTCTTGATAAATTGGGTGACAGGTCCTCTTTACCCTCTGTTGAAAGTGTAGAGACTTCTACCTCACCCTCCCTTTAAAACACCAAAGACATGACAAAAGTCATGGAGCATTCACTCATGCTGTACGATAACTGTCATAGCCTGGATCCTGTGGCCCATCCATCTGCCCCTGACACTGAGTCCTAAGAACTTGTGTTGGAGGTTGATGGTGTGGACAGTGGACCATCATCAGAGATTTACGATAATGAGGAGACCCAACTGCCAACTGCTGTGGCTTCCTGTGATGTGCAGATGGAGAAGGAGGGTAGCAATGAGAGCTGAGTGGTGGAATAGGGTCGACAATGAGATCCTAGACCCTACACGCCTGGAAAGCTGTGAAAGATTGGGTGAAGAGTGGTGCTCAGGAGTCCCAGGCAGCCAGAAGAACAAGTGAAAGAGTACCAAAGTGCACTGGTCAACAAATAGCCACATTGTTACCTGTTACTGCTCACGTCCAGGGACACGGCAGAAAAAATGCCATCCAACAGGGTGTCTGTGGCATGGCAGTTTTGCTCCCAGAGTGCAAAAGACTGTACACGCCATTTACATGCTGTGCCGCCAATTCATGAAGCACAGCCAAAGTCTTAGTAATCTGAGAATCTCATGTATAACCAGGCACCAGCAAAGTAAGTTGGTGTGCGACAACAGCCAGAAATCTTGTAGCAGCTTTGGGCTGAGCCAGGTTGACACACGTCCCTGTCCTTGAACATTTGCTGAACCTGGGGTGCAAAGGTTCCTGGCCAAATACACAGACCTGCTGTAGCTGCAGCTTGGGGCGTGTGGCGTATGTTGACATTTTTTTCGCATTCACACCCTGCTGCTCACCTTTCTGCACTGCAGAAGAAATTTGCCAGCCCACCCCCTGAATCATGTGATTTACCAACTAGATGAAATTCCACTTTGCATATGCTTGGAAGGCTGTGTAACAAGCAGCTGGGGATTGTTGAATTGCAGCTCCGGAACGCCCAGGTGATTCAAAATAGTGACAAACAGCACTTCCCCACCAAAGACTGGGCCGCCATCTGACATTTGTTCAGTGCTGCACTCTTTCCAATATGCCAACAATATGGTGAGCACAGATAACGCCATAATTGCTACCATTCCATCTTTCACCTGGTCTTAACAGAAGAGGTAATGGTGGCACAGGTGGAAGAAGAGGAAGAACAGGTGTCAGACCAGTCCACACATGGCTCACAGGGTGGGTTGCTGGACAAGTGGTCTAGCCAGCTACACTGTCTAACCAGGAGACACTTTTGGAGCAGGGAAGGGAGGGGTTGATGAGGAGGAAGAGATTTCCTCACAGCAGGGGACACCCAGAGCAGCTTACATCCTTCAATGAGGAATGGCTGAGAAGAAGCAGAGGAGGAGACACCTCTCACTGAGGAGAGCTTGTCCTAGCCTTTGAGCAGCCAGGTCCACATGAGCCACTATATGATCCTGTGCCTGCGCAACAAGACCCAATTTGCCCATTAATCACCAGCTCCAATTACCCTGCAGGATCCATGCTACAAGGATAACGTAGCATCCTTAATTCCACTAGTATGTGGGAGAAAAATGAGGAAGCACACTCAGCAAATTGGTTCAGACACTACTGTTGGAGTTCTCATCCAACATTGAGAGTGTAATGGCAGCACACGGAGGAGGGGTAAGACGTCGCCAACGCTAAAGGAACACCAGCTCCACATCAGGAGGGAGAGTGAACACAGCCACAATGTGGAATGCCATGCTCGATTCCCCACAACCTCTTCCTCCATAAGATGTGGCATGTAGTACCAGCAGGCAAACTGTGATTTCCATGGGACCTCCACAATCAGTTTTTTGGTGGGAAAATTGTACACATGGCCAGACCTGGGCCTCTATGCCTTGCAGGTGCTGTCCTGCAATGTGTGATCAGAACCACCACCAGTGTTTTCACTGACACAAGGAAACTGCAAATTCTGCATTACCTGAATTTAAACTTGAAACTGTCAAAATCTGCAGTACCTGAATTTTAACTTGAAATTGTCAAATTCAACAGACCCTGAATGTTAACCTGGCATTTTCAAATTCTGCATTACTGGAATTTAAACTTGAAACTGTCAAATTCTGCATTGCCCTAATTCAAACTTAAAATTGTCAAATTCCGCAATACCGGAATTTTTGAAATTGTCAAACTTGTCACTGTCAAATTCTGCATGAGATGAATTTAAACTTGAAATTGTGAAATTTTTTTTTTTTTTTTTTTTTTTTTTAGTGAGAAGGATGTGTCCTTTTGCTATTTAAATCTTCAAGGTAAATAACTTGGTTTGAGCTCCTTTAATTGCAGTGACATTAACAGCATTTTTTAATTCCTTTTATTTTTACTATTATTCTTAGTTTTTTAATTTTTTTTTATTTTTTTTAATATCATGTTAGTGACCATTTTGGGCAGGGCAACCACCCTTTTTTAAACACCATTTCAGCCCTCTAGCCCTTACTAACCTTATTTTAAAACCATGTCTGGGTGGTAAAATCGGGTTCCCATTGATTTCAATGGGGTTTGTGTTCGTGCTGAAGTCCGGGTCCCAAACTGAGTTTTGCCCCGATATTCAGACGAATTCACTGAACCCAAATTTCGCCCAACCTGCTCTCCACTAATTCTAACCCATCACTGAGCAGGTGCAGCAACTTATCCGGGTTTCTTTGAATAGCAATTCAATTGCTGTTCTCTGCACAGCATCTGGTTGAAAGCTACACTGTGCAGGAAATAGGCTGTGAAAACTTAATTCTATTGAACAGTAGGGGTTCTAGCAGTCTGAACAATATGGCATATATCCCATAAATTGCTTGTTTTTTCAGAGCCTGTTTGGAGGTAATGGTGTTTCCTGAAGCATCTTACTACATAATACAGTATTGCTCTCTGAGAAGTTCTGTGTTCTTAATTCCTTTTTTGCCTTCACTCCTTTGACAGACAGGAGATTTGAGGCAACTGCAGAGGTTCTGGACTACTCGACTCCAGTTTGTAAACACTAGCCCTTAAAGGGAACCTGTCACCAGTATACCCCGATTTTAGCCCTCCACACTTCCCCATAGAGCATTGCCATGTACCTATTAACACTTTTGTTGCAAAAATCGCTTTACAGAGAAGAGAGAACTTATATTTTAACCCTTTGAAAAACTGTGGTTTGATTACTGCAGTCGCCCAAATGGGCCGGGGTTTTGAGACGAGTAGTATATTGCCCCCCCAACCTCTGGAACGTCTCCTCCACGCCGCATTTTCACATCATATTACGCCCATGCGCCCTTACGTCTTCATTTCAACGACCCCTTGCTCGGCTCCGCTAACTGTTGACTTCCATCTCTACCCTCCTTCCTTGCCCCACTCACCTTGACCCGGATCTTGGCATTCTGCGCGCTGCGCGGTCAGATCGTGTGTCTCTCGCACGCGGACATGCGCAGAGTATGAGCGGTGCCGGCCGCAAGGTTTCCCCACGCAATTTCACTGCGCATGCGCCACACTAAGCGCTGACAACTGACTCCACTAGTTACGTTGTTTCGTAA
Source organism: Engystomops pustulosus (assembly GCA_019512145.1). Lineage (NCBI taxonomy): Eukaryota > Metazoa > Chordata > Amphibia > Anura > Leptodactylidae > Engystomops > Engystomops pustulosus. The sequence goes on from CM033642.1 coordinate 152,302,801, forward strand.
CCCACGGCCCTCTCTGTCCTATTCTCCCAGTTCCCACTCAGTCAGGATTGCTCCTGACAGGGGGAGGTGCAGATACAACCCTGTGAGGGGGCTGACTGTATGTACTAGTGAGATTCGACTGATCACTCTATATACTGGGCACTTTAATGGCTAAATAGACGGGCATGGTGTGCTGGCATATAAAGGTCTATGGGGCATGTGGATGCATAGACTTAGGATGGGAACTGTGGATGGCATAATAATAGACTGGGCATGGTTTATGGCATATAAAATATGGGCATGTGGTGCATATAATAGACTGGTGAATTGAATGGCATATAATAACTGGCCTGTGGATGGTCATATAATAGACTGGGCATGTGGATGCATATAAATACTGGGCATGTGGATGGCATCATAATATACGGATGGGGATGGATAATATGACTATACTGCGGCGTGTGATATTTACTACTGTGGTTCTCGAATATTACATATCAAATTCATACATTTTATTAGAATTTACACAGTAAAGTATGAAAATCAAAGAGTTAGGATAGCATAATGTCCATTAAGGTCCATCCAGCATAAGCCAAGACCCCAATTATTTGACAACCACATCAACTGTTACATCCAACTAACTTGCCCGTGATATATGCCAGCCCCGTTCAAGTAAATATGCCGCCAGCCACTAGTATGCCTTCGAAATGCCCCAACGCAGTCTATTTATGCCCATCACATTCCCAGTATATTATATGCACCCACACGGCCCAGTTCTATTCATACATTCATAATTATTCCATCCCACTGCCCAGTTATTATTCCCATCCACATGACCCTCGTATATATCTTATCGCACGCCTAGTTCAACTGCCACACGTCCGTATATTAATGCACATAAAAGTTGCCCAGTATATAAATTGCCAGTCGGGTCTCAATCTATACAATACGTTCAGCCCCTCACAGGTTTGTATCGCGCCTCACCTGTCAGGAGCAATCACTGACTGAGTTGGGAACTGGAGCGAATAGAAGAGAGCGCCGTGGGTACGGCAAAACCGTAACTAGTGCGAGATTTGGCATATCAGTGTGGCGCATGCACAGATGAATGCGGGGACCTTGCGGCCGGCACCTCTCTAGCTGACCGGCATGTCGGCGCAGAGCCAACGATGCGTGAAGGCATTCTTTCGGCTTCTAGATTGCCTTCTCGTATGATTGTTTCCGCTAGGCGCTTACTCCGTAGGTCGGGGACGTAACAGTAGGAAGACCGACAAGCGTCGGGGTTCGTTGAAATGAAGAAGAAGGGCGGAGAGGCGGTAGGTACTATTGATTTGAAATGCCGGGCAGTGTAGGAGACGTTTTCTCGAGGGTGGGGGGAATATTCTCCTCTTCAACCCGGCCATTTGGCGACGGACTAGTTTATGGCTTAAACTGCAACAGGGTTTTCAAAGGTAAAATATAAGTTATCATTTTTTCTCTGTAAGACGTTTTTTGCAAAAAAAGAGTTTAGAAGTGTACAGGCATCATCGTTATGGATTGTGGAGGGCTAAAAATGGGGTTGTTAATCGTACACAGTTTCCATCCTAGTATTTACAAGGTAAGTAGTTTCCACATAACTTTCAACAGTTAAGGTGGAACTATGTATTTTTTCTCTAATAGGGCCATTGTTACGTGTCTAGTTGTGTATGTCCCCAGCTACCGCCACTGTTTAAACGTTCACTTTGTTCTTTTTCTTCTATGTTTTCCTTATTTTTCCTAGCCACCTGTCACATTTTTCTCATCGCCTCTGTTTCTCTTTCCGATCATCGCATTTTTTCCTCAGAAGTAAGAGCCCCTGAACATTCATGAGTCCTATATTTGCCAATTAATTTGCATTTGTACTTTCTGAATGAAAAAAAATTAACCCTTGAGAAATGACTACATTTTGGAAACTATATTCCTTTAAAGAAGAGGGTATAGTAATGTTTTTCAAAGAAATACCAATGACCCTGATACATTTCTTGAGGTTTGTTGTTAACAAAATGTGGTCACTTCCACAAAACTGCACCTCAGAGGTTCTGCAAAACTGGCAATTTTGCCCTTATAATGTAAAAAAGCGCCTGTACCACATCTATATGGGCATTAAAGGACCCTGTCACCGGGGACCTCATTTTCCAAAGAACAGTTTGTAGAAGCTGATTACACCTGCAGTTCAAATTTTGGTCTTTCGTGCCTTTTACTAGCCATTTGCATTACAATAATTTGTGTGTTATAACTTAACGTCTTGCATCCTGAACAAAATCCGGGGATAGTCACAGGCTGGGCTTTGGCTTTTGGATGCATTTCAAAAAACAACATGTGACATGGTCTCTGTTACGAACTTCCTCATCCCCCACCTTTCGTGCTCCTTGTACAGCTTCCTCCCCCCCCATGATGTAGCTCACTAGGCTGGACTCTGTGAAGAGCAGGAGTTTCGAGGAGAGCCTGTACTAAAGCCTAAGAAGCGCAAGGGTGAAGGTCAAGTTATAAAAAGCAATTTAATCTGTTAATGCACATGCTTGAAAGGCAAGAGCTTTTTCAGTGTAATAATCTTCTGCAACCTGTCTTTAGTGAACGGGTGCCTAGTTGATTGTTTTCCCTTTAAGTGGGTTATCCCGGGTGCAAAAGTGGACGTAAAGGGGCAACATTTACTTAACCCAGCCCTGCGTGATCCCCGATCTGGCTGTTCAACCGGGATGAACTCTGCCGCGATTCGAGAAGATTGTGCCCCGATGACCATCATGTTCGCTTTCCCGAAATCAGGTCCGCTGAGTTCAACCTGTCTTCTTACTGGTGCATGTAAGTGCATGGCTTGTACACAAATTTGAATGTTAGTCGAAATCTGTCATATTTGGCCGACGGCTGCCCCCAATTTATGTCGCTTGAATGCGACCCCAAAAGGTCTGGACAACATACGGAAATGTGTCCACGGGACCCTTAGTAAGTAAGCCCAAAATTTTATAAGGGTATGGAGTGCTTTTCAGACAAAACTGGTTCTCTTGCAGTACAGATAAAACAGTTGCATTGTGCCGTTTGTATTTCCAGAGCCCTTGAGATACTACATAGTATGCCATCCGAAAGAGTGATTCAATTTTCATACAAATTTTTTACCATCGTTTGTAAGGATGCCCATGTGTATTTGGGGAATTGCTTAGTATTGTATTCGTGTGTCATTTTTAAATAGGCTGTTCTTCCTTAAACTTCCGACTTCATAAAGGCATGTGATTTACGGTTTTTGAACTGAGGACTTAACCCCTTAGTGACCAAGCTCATTTGTGCCTTGAGCACCAGGTCCTATTTTTTTAAAACCAGCATGTTGACCCCCCCTCCCCCCCCCCCCCCCCCCCCCCCTCCCCCCCCCACCCCCCCCCCCCCCCCCCCCCCCCCCCCCCCCCCCCCCCCCCCCCCCCCCCCCCCCCCCCCCCCCCCCCCCCCCCCCTCATTTATCCGTAATAACTTTAGAAGCTTTAACTTACCCAAGTTTTTTGAGATTGTTTTTTTATTTGTGACATTTTGTTACTTCAAGTTAGTGGAATTTTGGTTGATATATTAACATTTATTTATGAAAAAAAGATTTATTTGGGTAAACATTTTACAAATTTGTTATTTTCAAAATTAAACTGTTCTGTTTTTTTCAAACTGACCTAGTTCTTACCACCCAAAATTAAAATTAGTAACTAACATTTACCATACCTCCGCCTTTGTGGTTGCATCATGTTATAATGTTTTCTTTGTTTTCTACAACGCTAGAAAGATCAGAAACGAATAGCATAATTAAAATCAATTATTTTTAGATAAGCCGACCATTTTATTTCATAGGGGTTTTGGAAGTTTTTGTTAATAGAAACCCACCACCACACACCCCGTTCTATGAGCTTCCCCACTCAAACTATTCAAACGGCAAAGTATGAAAGCTTGTTAACCCCTTTTTATGAATTTTTACAGAAATGCCACAAAATGAAGGTTTGTTTTGGAATTCACTAATATTTAATCATTATACATTCATTTACCATGACTAAAGGTGAAAATTAACTATGAATGATAATGACATTTTCTTTCAAGTAGAGGACACCCCCTATGTAGAGTATCCACATTCTTCTTTTCCCATTGTGGGGTGCGGAGCCTAATGAAGTATTCCGTAGGGCAGAATAGTTTTCTGTGACTGTTTCCATAACCCCTGTGGAGTGTTCAATAAGTGCCATTTTGGTTGGATATTGAAACATAGTCCAAAGGCTCTACCTGTCCCCTAAACCTGGAGGAAGCCAGTTCACTGACTTTGAAACATGTTCATTATCCCTGCTTGTTCAATAGTCGTTTTTTTGAAACATTGGTTACAACACACCTTTCCCTCATCCATCGTCGTTGGCTTAGCAGTAAGAACATTTTAAATATAAATTTTCAATAATAGTTTCGAAAAACTAAAAATTTTTGTTATACTTTCAAGATTTGTGGGCATTCAAGGGAGTATTAATGTAATCTTGTTAAGGATATTTATATAGATAGATAATGGTCTCCAAACGAAACTTATAAGCAAATGAATGATCCACAGCACCTAGATAATCACATTTTGACTATGTTGTTAATTGTGGCCCAATCAGGAACAAAGTTTAAGTATAGTCATCCACATATACAACCCCAATTGCCCTCAAATACAGAAATTATTAGGCAAGTGTTTGAAACGCTTGAGAATTGCAACAAACCAAAAGGCACTCACAAGATATTCACAATAAATAGCGGATTCTCATGATATTACAGGCTGGTTCACTCGAATGAAAACCTTCGTTTTGCTTTAAACTTCCTTAGAGTTTGCTCGTTTAACGAGTCTCAAGCCCTTCAAAAGTTACATGAAGCATGCATATAGTGCGAGTGGTGTAATGGGGCTCATATACTTCTACTTGGCCGGAAAATGATATTTTGGGTTAATGTCAGAATGATGTCCACTTGATTAAACAAACACGTGTTAGTAATGCCTCATTTGGATGGAAATAGCAATATCCCGGTCGGTAGTTGTTCTCTTTTCTGTTCTAAAATAAAGTATCATCACTAGTAGGTAAATGGTTTAAATTAAAACTATAAAAAACACTAATAAATAAATAATGTCTCGGTGGATCGATTATACACATATAAATAAAAGCAATACTACAATAAACAACATAGAAACAGGGGTGAATGATATACACTGGTGGCCAAAATTATTGGCACCCCTGCAATTCTGGCAGATAAGCTCGTTTGTCTTCCAGAAAATTGCAATCACAAATTCTTTGGTATTATATCTTCATTTTTTTGGCTTGCAATGAAAAAACACAAAAGAGAATGGAAAAATTCCAATCATTGATCATTTTACACACAACCCAAAAATGGGCCTGACAAAAGTATTGGCACCCTCATCTAATACTTGGTATCACACCTTTAGACAAAATAACTGGGAACAACCACTCCGGTAAACCATTAGTGACTTCTTTACAATGCTCTGCTGGCATTTTAGACCATTCTTCTTTGACAAACTTCTCCAGGTCCCTGAGATTTGAAGGTGCCTTCTCACACTGCCATTTAGATCACTCCACGGGTGTTCGATGGGATTCCAGGTCTGGACCTTTAGAAGGCTCCAGTGCTGTTCTTCAAACCTTTTTCTAGTGCTTTTTGAAGTGTGTTTTTTGGGTCAATTGTCCCTGCTGGAAGACCCTAAACTCTGAGGGAAAAAAAAAGAAAAAAACAAACAACAAAAAAACAAAAAACAACAAATAAAAAAACCACAAAGACACAATTCACACAACACAATCCGAAACCGCCGCCCAGCGCCGGACCAACCCCACCCCCCACACCACCAACCACCGACCCCCGGGTACCCCAACCCCAGATCCACCCCCCCCCCCGCCGGGCCGGACCCCCACCACCGCCGCCCACCCCCCAAAAAACAAAAAAACATCCCCAGCTTTCGCACACTGGGGCCCTACCAATTATGCTGCAAAATTTGTTGGGTAGTGCTTCAGACTTCATAATCCTCTGCACACGGTCAAACAATCCAGTGCCAGAGGCAGGAAAGTAACCCCAAAACATCAGGGAACTTCCATGTTTGACTGTAGGGACCGTGTTCTTGTCTTTGAAGACAACACAACCGAAAAAGGAAAAAAAACTAGCCCTTCTTTGAAATACAACTGAAAAGTAACAGCCTATCAGATAACCAACCTAAGAAAAAGAGAGCTACAAAGACATTCATAAAATCTCATAATATACTTTATTATATTGTCAATACACACATTTGAATAATACATGCCATATTCTGGGAGGAAAACAAGGGGAAACAAGTTTTCCCTGATGGAAAAATAGGGCAACCACGGAGTACATTAGCCATCCTCAGAAAAGCCCAACAAACAGACAATGTAAGATCAAAGACTCTAATCAGTACTAATGAATAAATGATGCAATATACTTTATTATATTGTCAATACACACATTTGAATAATACATGCCATATTCTGGGAGGAAAACAAGGGGAAACAAGTTTTCCCTGATGGAAAAATAGGGCAACCACGGAGTACATTAGCCATCCTCAGAAAAGCCCAACAAACAGACAATGTAAGATCAAAGACTCTAATCAGTACTAATGAATAAATGATGCACTCGGGGGTGAAAAAACCTAATATTTACTATGTTGGGTGTGAAGACAGGAGGTACCTTCCGGCTTCAACAATTCCACATAAACATTAACACTAACCCAAAGCATGGTGACTTGACAATGGGCAGACCTGGGGAGGCCAGTAAACTACACCCCGGGATTGGAAACGCAATCCAAAGGCTACACTCATGATCACATATTTTGGTAACATTGTGCAACATCCCCCACCGGGGCCTAGCCTTTTCTTGGGGCCTGGAGGCAGCCGGGGCTGGCGGTTGCGGCCTAGGCATGCTAGTGTCACGGTGCTTTGTTTGGGGACCGGACGGCTGTCCTACAGCCTGGCAGGTCTCCAGCAGGTGGTGTTGGTAAGAAATAATGTAGAGGGAGAGGCGGTAGTACTGGTTTGATCACATATTTTGGTAACATTGTGCAACATCCCCCACCGGGGCCTAGCCTTTTCTTGGGGCCTGGAGGCAGCCGGGGCTGGCGGTTGCGGCCTAGGCACGCTAGTGTCACGGTGCTTTGTTTGGGGACCGGACGGCTGTCCTACAGCCTGGCAGGTCTCCAGCAGGTGGTGTTGGTAAGAAATAATGTAGAGGGAGAGGCGGTAGTACTGGTTCTCCCTCGGGCAGCCGTTAAAGTCTTTAGTATGTGTCCCTGGTAGATAGGTGGGGCACCCTTGGTAGTAGCAGGGACCAGATGTAGGCAATGTTGTGCATAAAAGTAACTTACAGTTCTTTATTCAACTCAACGGTAACAACACGCCAAATGATTCGGTACAAATGCTGTACTGGAGTGATTTTGGAGAGGAACCTCAGGAGTTGTCTCACCAGCCTGAATGCAGGGGCAGGCTGGGATGTTGCAGTGTCCAATCCTGGAAGCTGCAGCTTTGTCCTGTTTGTGATTCAGTATCACTCTGTGTCAGGTTGCAGAGATAAAGCCTAGTAGCTCCTCCTGTGGTGAGAGCTGGGCCTGATAGATCTGCTCTCTCTGAAGTTTCTGGAACTCTCCCTGAGCTCTGACTGACTAACTCCTCCCATGACTTAGGGTTCAGTTACTCCCTAGTCAGGTGGTCTCCTCCTCCAATCACACTCCAGTT